>CM050410.1:31400232-31585676 GCA_027580255.1 Therioaphis trifolii | reverse complement strand
GCGTTGTTTGCAGGTAACAAAACCGTTGTTGTTCTTATTAGTACCGTTTTGCGTACTCGAACGCGGGCGTATCGAGTATTTTGTTTTCTCGACGGGTTTTCGTCGACATCGAGCGGCGTGTTTTGTTCATTTGACGTGAAATCCACTGTCCCCCGGCTCGTTGATGGCTCGTTTTTAATTCGTAAGTCTAGACCTTCACGTCTGGGGTGATTCCCGGAATATTCCCCAGCCTCTCGAGAAATTAAAAAAAAAAAAAAAAAATAGTTTGGATACTTTATTAATTGTTTTTTATTTTTGATCGTAAATTCATAATATTGTTATTTTAAAAGTATGAGTAGTTTAAGATTTAAGAATACTGCTCCTTTTTATTTTTATTAATAATGATACTGAAGTACCTAATGTTATTATATATATATATATATATATATATATATATATATATATATATATATATTGTTCATTACATGTATAAGTAAAAGTTATTCCGCATTTCAGTATGTTTTTTTTTATTTTTTAACATAAAATAAAAGTTAGAAATTTAATTTTGTGATCATTGTTTAAATTTCAATTAAAAAATGAAATTATAGTTACTAAGTAACATTTTTTTTTAAATAATAAAAATCTAAACTGAAGTAATATCAGTAAAGAACTGTAATTTGGATCATTTACAGCCATAAGTTTAATTTAAACTGAAGATTATGATCAATATTTAAAAACTCATTATATTCCCGGGAAATTCCCGGTGTTGGGAGTATTTCTGGAAATTACCTCGGGGAAATTCCCAAAAACATATTCCCAGGAATTTGACGATCACTATACTCTATACAACTATGTGCACATCTATGTTTTGTTTATTAGTTTTATTTTTATTTTTCTTTTGTATTGTTCAATATGTAAATAGCAGTTTTACAACGATTACGAGTGATACGACAAGTGAATACAAAATATAATTAAATCTACAAATACAATACAAATCATAGTGAATTTGTAATATCGAGGCGTTATAGTTGTGAGAGGAGAAATAGGCCATTTTATTGACGGAGCTTCATGATCGAATATTTGAGGCTGTTTCTCGCAGTCTTACACAATTGGAACCTGTAATTTTTTCGCTCGGCTAAACGATTTCATTTTTAAAACCTTGAAATCGTTGTCCGGTTTAATCACAACTAATAAATATTGTCAAATATTGCTAATGATTCAACTTTTTGCAATTATTTAATCAATCATAAATCAATTACCTCTATGTGTTTTCGTGTTAATATCAAAACACACAATATATAAACGTCTTAAAATGTACAAACCGTATCGCTTACGGTACGAAATGTCAAGTCGTACACGACGCTGGTGCATAAATCAAGTCAATGACGTTATTTGTGGCTGAAATATCTGGTATCCAGCGGACATAAAAAATGCGAACAAAAGGAATTCAACATTGTTATAATTATTATCATTGTTATTATTATTATTATTATGAATGACTGATTCAAATCGAAAAAAACAAACTGACAACGTCGTTTTCGTATAATATTGACTGTAATAATTGGATTAGAAACTAAAAAATTCATCTGTTTAATATTTTCAATATGATGAAAAACGTAAAAAAAACCGAGACGGTAAAACCCTACGCCGAGTCACCGGGGAGGCAGCTGCCCACCCCGTCGTCCCCGTCGTCGTAGCCAAGCCAACCCCGGTTCGTACGACGCGCGAACCGAAAATTCGGCAAATAAACACGACGTTATTTCCGTGTCGTGAATTTAAAAGTCCCAGCGTTCGTTACGTAAATATTTAAAATGTTTAGTTTAAATAAATAAAACATTTCACTTTTACCGAAAACGCCTTTGTTCCCGCGCACACTTTTACGTTCTGATACTTTGCCGCGCTTTCGAGACGTACACAATATACGTATTACACACACACACACACAAACAGTTATGTTTATGACGTCGTACGGGCGCTTTTTACGGGACACACAATTTAGTTTCGCCTTAAAACACGCGGTCCCTTTTTAGTTTTTAGTGTGTGCGCGCGCGCAAAAAAGCACGATATTGCGATCGTTTTCATTAGCATAAATTGTCAAATGCTTTTACCGTGTTCTCTCCTTCGACGTTTCGCGTCCCCTCGTCACTGCGTCTCGCCGGAAAAAACGGTGCCCGCGTGTAATGATAATATTTTCCCGCGATTTCGCACGAGCGTTGTCGACGTATAAACGGGACCTGACCCGTCGGCAAAACCCGAGAAAGCGGAAGACCAGGAGTTGCGGCGATGAGTAAACAAACCACACGTCCGGCGGCTTTTCGGACGCTCGGGCCGGTCGTCGTGTTTTCGTTTCGGTCATCGACACACACGACACACGACCACGGTGTCCGCCACTATGATGTTTTCCACGAAAACGGATCACGAGAGTGCCGCGGGATCGTCGGGTTTCATTATCGTCGTGTTTCGTCGGTTGTCGCGTAAAACTTTTACACGGTAAGAGTACAGTAAAAACTACTGTTATTCAAGGGCGTATTTCTGGGGGGGGCGATGGACGATCACCCCCCCCCTGGGCCTTTTAAATTTTTTTTTTTTACTTTTTTTACATTATCTGTATTATGTTATAAAAATCATAAGAAAAAAATTACGAAATTATTTAGTCATAGATTATGATATAGGTGTGTAATATATTGATAGAAGCGCTCGGAATTTACCCAGCTCGTATTGTACCGATTTTATAACGATAGATACTTTGAGATACACGTTATCTGATATTGAACGTTCGATAATTTTTTTTTTTGTTAAACACGAAATAGTAATTATATTATTGTAGTACACGAATACGTCTTCACAGTTCACGTAGACTTGTACAAAATAATAAATAGGTAGATTTGCAGAACACAAACGATTCAAAGAATTTGTTTTATATAATAATAATTTTAATTAGTTTGTGCTTCATTTAAAAGAATTTTTATTTATTTTTAATCCTAAATATTATTGTTAAATTATTTTTGTTTATTTTTTATTCCTCAACATTACAAGTCTAAAAGTCGCCCCTCCCTGAAAATAGGGTCAGGGACGCCCTTGCAGTTATTGTACTCGGAAAAATATTCGTCGATAATCACGCCGTGAATATGATGATTTAGTTAATATAATATTCATTATGTTATGAATGAATACGATTAGTATACTTATTGATTTTTTTTTGATATATACGTCTCACTGTGGTGATAGTGCGCTGTGAGATTGTTCATATTTGTTAAACGGAATTATAATTTATTTTCATATTTACCTGGCTAATGCTTTATTGACAAATATCATGTATTTTTTTTTTTTTATTGATTTTTAAAGAATAATATTGATTTCGTCAAAGTACTACTGACGTTTTTACCCAATAAATCGACATGGATTTAGCAAAACGATCTATTTTCTATGGCACGTAGATACGTATCAGTTACTATCATTTTTAAAATGATTGACGCGAACAATTCTACAACCTGGGACATAAAACAAAAAATCGGTGACTAAAATCACGATTACAGCAAGATCTCCGACTTTCAGACTTTCGAACCAAAAAGATCAATAACTAACTAAATTAATAATTTTTATTTGTAAATTCTAAAACATGTAATCAAACTAGTAATAGCGTGTAATTCTGCTGAAACATTTAATTCGAATAAATAAAAAAATAATAATAATTGACTGATACGATTCGCATTAATTTAAAACAAGGTTTTTCTTAGATTAATAAAATTAAAAAGTTGTCACTGTGGTCGAAAAACTGCAAGTTTAAATCAACGTTTAACACCGAGAACACGAAATAACAAAATATCTATTATTTTCAGTCATGGCCATAGAGTTTATATTATAACACATCGTTGAATAGCTAATTTATAATTGGATAAATACGGGACAGCTGTAATCACACAATGACTCGTCGCCACATATATAGATAATAAATAATATTATCTATATATAGATCTATTATAGATAATATAATATATAATCTATTATAGATAATATTATCTATATCTGTGCTCGTTGCTAATAAATGATAATCGGGCCATAGATAACCAGCCCATGGTAAGATTGGAACCACGGACTAAAATATATCTTAGTCCGTGATTGGAACAGCAACGCTATGCTCTATGGAATAAATTCAAATATTTGCATTCCTCTATGACGTTGTGAATATAATTATTTTTTTCGTCAAACCGTAGAGATGACTGGATACTCGAACAATGCATGTTTTATTGTTTTTCAATGAAATTTCGGTTTTTTTTTTTTTTTTTTTTTTAATTCCATTGGCGCTGATTAGCTGACGACTAAATTGTATTTGTTTTTTATATTTATTTTTTTTTATATTTATTTGTCTTTTATAATTTATTGTGATAAGATTTTTGATTTTTTAATTTAATATTACGATTTGAAATCGGTGAAAAATATTAAACACTGTTTATCTGTTATTGTTCGTTTTCTGCCGCAGCCGTAACGTACGATCGGTCAGAAATCGAAGAAAAAAATTTGATTTGTCTATACTCCAGTACGTTAACTGAATAAGTCTGAATAAGTGATGTGTATAACAGTCGTGATTTATATTTTTTATTCATTCCGCTGTGTACGACGGTTATTGGAATGGAAACCGGCAGTTAGCATCACACAAATCGATAGTGTACATAATATTATAATATAATTATTTTTCGTGGTTATAATATCGTTTATCCGACAGTGACGTAATCCTCCGTTTATTTATTTGATACGTATTCCATAAACTTCTGATAGATTTAGATTGAACCACGACGACGACGACGACGACGACGGTGTCGAATTTCGAAATCCGTCCGTGTAAAATTAGCGCGTGCGAATTCCCTCGACGTCGGGATTTTCGTTTTTCCGAGCCGCGTATAACGCGTATAATTACGGGTGATATATAATAATTTAACTTTGCCGAGTTCTAGTGGCCGGGCGCGAGAAAAAGGGTCCGGCGGCAGAGAATTACAACACTCCGACGGAATCGTAGCGGTTTTAGTTTCACCGGAGGCCGGTTATAGCGCGTGTATGTGTGTGTGTGTGTGTGTGTGTGTGTGTGTGTGTGTGTGTGTGTGTGTGTGTGTGTGTGTGTGTGTGTGTGTGTGTGTGTGTGTGTGTGTGTGTGTGTGTGTGTGTGTGTGTGTGTGTGTGTGTGTGTGTGTGTGTGTGTGTGTGTTTTGCGTAGTTTAAACGGCATTCGGGGGAAATTACGAACTTAACGGGTGCCGCGGAGGAGCCGCGCGCGTTTAACACGTTACGCGCGAACGGGGTCGGTCTTGACAGTGAATAAATTGGTCTTATTTGTATAACGTTACGCGGAGACGAATGACGTCTGATGTATTATTGTATACGACGTTCGCGAATTATTTTTCAATAAAGCTCGGAGCGCAATGACCATGTTCGTGAGCCGTAGCCGTTCGTATAATAATACACGTGGTGTTCTATGTGACGTTGTGGATTCTGAGTGAAACGCAAGATATTTCACTGGTTTTACAACTATGTTTTTTTTTAAATTTATTTTGACTTTTTTTTCCAGAGAAACTTTATCGAGATGTAAATTTTCTTCGAAAATTACGTCCAGCGATCGTAATCAATCTATAGGTCAGAAATCGTTCGTAGGCGGCACTTTATTTTGGTGATAATTTTTCTATATTTTCAACGGTTTTTTCGAATTTTACCACAATTTTCAAACATCGTTTAAAAATGGCCAAATTTGTCGTGAACACGATTTTCGCTCAATCAATTTTCATTATTTAGTCGTAAATCCACTAGCAATGTTTCTAAAAACCTGAAATATACATCACGTATTAAAAATACTGTTAAACAAACCGGAGTAAATTTTCATGAAAGTTGACCACTTTTTAACTAATTATAAAACTTTGAAAATATTTCATTTTTAGAAACTTTTTATCTGCTACAATTTTTAATTCTTGACACTTAGACATGACAAGAGAACTTACTTTTATAAAAGTTTAATTAGGATTTATTACGTATAGACAGTTTTTACATCAAAATCTTATTTAAAATGTTTATTGAAATTAATTGGTAGATTCAATATTTATGAAACTTGGGGTAAACATACAAACATTGTACATCGAATTTTTAGTAAAAGGAAAATTCTAATGCGTCGAGAATTCGAAATATTTTAATGATTCGATTATGGAAAAAAAATCAATCAAAATTTAGACTTAAATGGTAAAAATAAATATTTTAAATATTTTACACTTGAGTTTTGTTAAAAGTCGTTTAAATAAAATGGTTTATCGTTTCTAAAAAATTATACACACCTATCATCATTTTCTGGTCCGAAGATAGTAGGGACGACGGACAATCTGCTCGCCTTTGCAATGTTACCGGTCAAAAACAAAAGTGTGCTTTTCATTTTTTCTCCAATTCAAGTAAAACTCTAAACAAATTCAAAAAATTCTTTAATCAAGTGGCAGTTCTATGCTTAGGCACCGATTATTATTTCCGTTTGTAATTGTACACGAATCTCCGAACGTATTTAATATGTTTTACCTCGTGTCCTTCTCGATTCAGTATATTATAATTATTATTATTATTATTATTATTATTATAACATACGTTCGTTCTGTTCGTTTATAAACTGTACCTACTCACGTAGGTTTAAGTCGAGGGAAAGACACCGGCTTGACGGTATGTCAAAAATGCCCAGTCATGGTCTCGTATGTCACCCGGGATTAGTAACGCGATTATTGCGCGCGCGCGGCTGTGCGTCTCGTGCGCTTTACTGCGGATTAGAAAATCCCGGAACGACCTACTTTTTGTATTTTGTTTTTTGGTTTGTTTTCAAATAACAAGTTTCGCGGCGTTGGATTTCAAACAAAATTAGGTCGAAACATCACTTTGATATCGCGTTGTATCGTGCGCGCACAAAAAAGTAGTCGTACGAGATTTCGTTCGACGGAAATAAAACACATTAGATCGGCGACGCGACGTCGACGAGTGAGAAAATACAACGTTTAACTCGGTGAATAGAGAACGAGAGGAAAAAAACGACGTGGTCAGATAAATCACACGTGTCGTCGACGACAGACGAATGCCGGCACCTCGGAATCACGTTTGAAGTTTTCACGCGGTGGTGCCCGGCGGCGGGGAGTAGACATTGGAACCTCTGAATACCGGACGCTCTCGGTCACTGATATTGTTTGTTCACTGTTCGAAAGCGTTAGCCATATGGACGAGACATTAAGCGTACAATACGACATTTGAAAAACCTCCGCTATTCGGAGGTGTCCGATATTTATAGAGGTGTTCGTTGAGAGTCAAAATATTATTGAATCATAATTTTATCGTAATGTCACAAACCGCATTAATCGAAAAGCAGGTCAAAGGAACGCGTTTCCTCTCCAAACTGGAATCCCATAAACCAATGTTTTCCGACTTTTTTTACTGTACGCCACATTGTAGATTGTCAAAAATTTCGTGCCTCTTCTCTATGAGTAAAAAAAAATTTGGATGACTTTTTTTTCGGTTATTAACAAAAACAGTATAAAGGAAATGAGTTACCAAATGATAATGAGAACATAACGTTATATTATGCGTGTAAATATAGCGACTCGTAATAGAGTACATAATTTATTGTTTTTCATTTTAGAGACGGTAAATTCACAAAATGTACATTTTGTGCTTGCAATTTCATCATCGCCACGTTACTTCCCACGTAGTACCTAAATTCTTCCCTTGGGAGGAATTTACCTCTCCTCGTAGGGAAACATCGGGATAAAGAATGTCGACGGTGCAGTCAACAGCCGCGACCCACGAACGACGAACGTCTGGCCGGACGAAGGATCAAACTTCGGCGGAATACATGGTTTGTAACGTACATAGTATTCGATCGACGTTTCACGCGGGTTCCCGGTGATTTTTTATCGGCTTCCGTGTTCATCCGATATCCAAACGCTCCAAACGCACATGGGCAACTGGTGGCCCGCAGGCTGCATCCTAGAAATAAAAACGACTCCTGTACATTTTAAGAATACATTTATCTATAGTGTATTTTTATATTTATATGACTTTGTTGATGAATCACGTGGTTTGTAAAATATGTGATATTATAATGCTGTATTGAGTTTAATCGTCAACGAATTATTCTAAAACTATCAAATTTTTTAAGTCAACATAAAAGCGTTATAAGAAAATATAACGAAATAAAAATAAATGTGAATTAAGTTTTGAATATCGGCACTCTAATAACTTAAGGTTGCTGATTCTTGGCCTATGGTATGGATCACTGACCGGTACAACGACGTACAAACCAAACGTGTTCATTATTATTTTATCATTGTAAAATGTATATAGCTGAAAACACTATGAGGTAATTGTAAACGATTTTGCGATTGTGTTATAGTTATTTGTTTATGAGTCACAACAAAACGTTATTTTCTTGAAAAGTTTAGCTTGACGCATAGTTGGTGTATTATGTTCGTGGTCGTAAAACTCGAGAAAAACTCAAACTCGTATAGAGTGTCTTAAAATAATAAAATCGCAGCATATTATTCGTGACGTTTACAACAAGACATTTGTAAAAATGAATAATGTGAAATGAATTTTTTTTTTTGGATATTTTCCGAAATTTCTTCGAGTGCTTTTTCCACAGTTATCGATTCTCGTGTCGTGTCTACGTATTCGAATTTTACCGAATCACCGTTAAGTATATACGCAATGGGTACTTGTCGGTTATCGCGACTACCGCATTAATTATAAAAAAAAAAAAAGAAAAAAAAACTATTATAAAAACTTCCTTCGAAAGTTCGTGTCGACATTGTTGTAATTAATTTATTGCTTATGCACTATATTACACGAGTATTGGGGTATTTATTTGTATTTTTTGCATAATTACCAGACAAAATTAATAGAACTGTAGGATTAATACTTTTTGAGATAATGCCGAAAATGCGTATCGACGACTTGTGTTTTATAGTGATTTGTTTCTTTTTTTTCGCGTTTTCACGTATTTAATTTAACCTAACAGCCATTATGTCGAGAACCTATTGTCTACCGACGTGGTTTTACACTGCAAATCGAGGGATGTATCGGATTGAACGCCGAGCGCGAAGCGCGATGGGAGTTTTGCGACACTCAATATTATGTTATTTATATCGTACCCTTAAACCTTTTATTTAGACGGTAATGTGTATTGATAATAGATCAGTGCGTACAGCGTCCGTTTGATCACCACCACACTAGTTCGAACGGATAGATCGTATCGGCGCTTTTCCATCTCGCGCCAGCAGCGTACCATTTCTGGCCGTCCACGACCACATAACACCGTAGCTATACCGTTTTGAAATTTTACAAGAGAGCCGATATTCATCGATCATTACTAGACCGCTGTCTAATGGCAAACTCGTGCAATCAGTTGTTGAAAAATAATTAAATCAGCGGTTCTCAAACTGTGCTCCGCTGAGCCCTAGGGCTCCGCGAGAGTAGTCTAGGGGCTCCGTGGCTCCCTGGCCATATCTGTATTCATTAAATCCATTCTATAACAGAATATGAAAAATTCATTGAAACGACCACCGACTCATCTTTAATTCTTTAAAAACTTTATTTGATAAAATATCATTAACAGATTTTTGGTGCAGTAGCAGTATTGCAAACGAATATCAATCTCTGGCTAAAAAAGCTATAATAGCTCTTTTTCCTTTTGGAACAACATATCTGTGCGAAACCGGATTTTCATCATATGCATCAACGAAAACAAAATATCGTAATACATTGGATTCGGAAGCAGACATGCGAATCCAGGCTAAATATTAAAATACTGGTCAGTAAAAAAAGCCAACATCATGGATCACATTAAAATCATTCAATATTAAATTTTATAAATTACTAAAATAGAATGTTCTTTTTTACTGTTAAATTAATTAAATAATTTGTGTATATTCATATTTTACAGAAAAAAAATAAATAAAAAGCAAATCATATGAATTGACATCATTTTGTATGAATTATTGTTGTCTCAAATAGATATTTCTGATTTTGGGGCTCCGTAATTTTTTTTAGGAACATAAGGGCTCCGCGAACAAAAAAGTTTGAGAACCGCTGAATTTAATCATAATATGTATATATAATGATGATATTCGGTGTTTTATAACAGTGTTTCTCAAACTTTTTCGTAATACGGCCCTCCGAATCTAAATATAAAATCGTTACGGCCCCTTAATTGAAATTTTAAAAATAAATTTTACAGTTATATGTCGGTGTAAGCGGAAGTGAATAAGTAAAGCAGCTTTAGAAATATTTCACGGCCCCCCAGCATTATACCTTAGGCCCCCGGGGGAGGGGCGCAGCCCACAGTTTAAGAAACACTGTTTTACAACACCAGCTGTGAAGATATAAAAAATTCGACTTTGATAAAAATCGTAGTTACCGTGCTTTAGTTTTGGACACCCGATTCGGCACAATGATCCTGATTTCCGAATAATTCGATTACTCGAAAAAAAAAAAAAAAAAAAAAAGTTAAATAGCGATAAAATCCGTCAGCGGCGCGGCGATTCGGTGTACACGGAACAGAATGTATTTACGACGCACGGCGGTCACTCACGACATTTAGGGCACGCGTTTACGGGTTTTCCGGAAAATGCGATTGTCGCACAGCGTACAGTGTACACGTAATGTTATAAGTTAAGCCGTTGAGTCGCGGTAAAAAGGCGAGTCAAGTCGTGACTTGAGTACCTACGTTTTTACGGGACCTACTCCGCTACCGTGGACCCGAGGACCCGATTATTCGTCATTGGAATGTTTGAGGTACAGTCGAGAACACGTGATTAAAACGACCCAGCAATATTGGTTCGTCGATATCGTTATCGTTAATACTGTTTTTTCGAGAACGGCACTCGATTCGCGTACGACGAACATAATACATTTACGACTGGTAATATTGTCGTGGTGACAACTTTAAATATAATTTTTATATTATATTATGCGATTTATAATTACGATAAATAATTAATTGATGGAGGAAGTTTTTTTTTTTTTTTTTTGGTAAAATTATTATTGAACCGTTTTTGGTATTTGGCGAAATTAAGTTTCTAGGACTTTTACCGGTTTTATAACGTACGTGAAGTTGGCATCACCACTTTGTGCTAGGGACTTAAAACCTTCACAAATATTTTGCAAATAATTTGCTAAAATTTGCTAAGTGATTTTCAGAATTTGCATATTTGCCATTTACCATTTAAAATTTGCCATTTAAAATCGAACTTCCTTCTAATCCTCATTGAAATATCTAAAATAATTTATTAAACTAGTTAAATTCAATAATCTACTTCTAAATTAAAACGAGTACTTCTTTTTTTATTAATGATTGATGAGTGCCTATTCACTGATAGGTACGTATCCAAATTTTCCCAAACCTATTTTAGCGAATGTTATCAAATTATTTGTCAATATTTGAAGCCCTTGGGGCAAAGTGATGGTGCCAGTGATGTTGGAACTACCAATAAGAAAACATTTTTCACGAGGAAATGGCAAATATGCAAATTCTGAAAATCACTTAGCAAATTTTAGCAAAATATTTGTGAAGGTTTGAAGTCCCTAGCGCAAAGTGGTGGTGCCAACTTCACGTACGTGGTTTTATATCTATTTTTGGTCGTTTTTCCTGAGTAGCGGGTAACATTGTGAGCAAAAATAATGGAAAACGATCTATCCAAACACTTAAAAGTGACGAGAAAATCGATATAAGTGATCGTCGAGAAGACTGATCATGATATTTTTTGGAACGCTTGATTGAAAAAACCGCTTCACTCGGAATCTGTACAGACAAAAATAATCATTGTTTTCGAATCGATAGACATCGAAGCCTTACACAGCATCTTAAACAAATAATTAATTTCTTATTTACCGACGGAATAAAAAAGTACCGTCGTCGGAAATAAGACTCGAAAAAAAGTCACTCGGAGGACGTCGGGGCCCCCATGTATAATGCCTCTCGAATACGCCGCTGAGTGGGCGAACTGAGTCTGCACGCGCGGAGAAACGCGAGCGAAGCGATATTCGTCGGTTTTCGGGCGTAGCGTCGTCGCGAACACGTCGACGACAATGAAAGCCGTTCAACGTATATGCCTACTCGTCGAAAAGTGTCGAATTCGCAGTCGCTCGAGTAAACACAACGCCGCAGTCGACCTTTGAAAACCGTGGCGAACGGCACGAGGCGAATGGCACGAGTGTTTCGTCACGGGGAAATTTCGAAAGCGTCATCGGATCGCCGCGGTGAATTTCCGATCGTTTCTGACGCTTTCGTCCGGTCCGGCGAAGAGAACGTACGAGAGACTACGCCAGCGGTTCTTAAAGGACCATACAACACTCAAAATTGATTTTTATTTAAAAAATCACAAAAAATCTTACTAAAAAAATGGTACCAATAATATTTTGCTAGGTTAAATAGTTTACGAGTTACGACGTCTATAAAATCACGTGTGACGTCATAAGATCCTACTCACGGCGGCGGCGACGTATACATCGTGCCTGTTACTCATAGAGCGCGTTCTCACTGATCTTATTAAATTATATTGTGTACTAGCCACTAGGTATATTGTTTTTTTAAAAATATCACATAATTTTTCTAAACATATGTATTATCTTTGTGATATGATAACATGCTATGATATTTTTTATTTAAGGCGAATAACAATATAACATCTGGTTCATATGAGTAACAAAACACTTTATTTTATTACGTATTAATCATTATTTTATTATAACAATTTAAAAGAATGTATACAAACGCTGTTAACAGCTTAAATTTATTTAGTATTATTGTAAGTATTGTATTAAAAAAAATCAATATAATTATGTAGTAATAAGTAGTATTAACAGTATATAAAAAAAACACATTGTTACCTATATTTGTACATACAGAAGTTACGTAGGAAGTTTATCGTTGAGCCGAAATCCTACATAAACACCATTTTCTTCTGGATAAGTCTGTCTTATTTTATAAATCACACATGATGGAATTACAATCCTATTTCCTTTTCCAATCGATGTCCATGCATTTATCCACGAAATAAACTGTTTGTAAGCCAAGTATCGCCAGACTTTATTTTGGGGTTCACTGTTACACAAAACTTTTTTTTTCTGTTTTTTTTTAGACTTTAAAATCATTTTATGACGAGAAATATTTAAAACGTCTTTGTCCAAAACTAGTTTTTTGAATAGAACATTATTTGTCACACAACTAACTATTCCATTTACATGTTTTACTTTTTCACTTTCTTGACAACAGATGCTTTCTTGATCCGTCGTCATAACTACGCACTGACCACATTTGCACCAATTTAATTTACCACTTCGATTATCTACGTTTATTTCAAAATCATTATTTTCAGTAAAATTGTTTGAATCCCGCTCATTTAAACAATCTGGTTCAAATTGATAAGGCTTTACACTCGCCATAACGAACAACAAGCCACCAAGTGAACCTAACAAGATAAAAACTTTGTGTAAAAAAAAATGGTTAGTACCTACCCAATTAAAAAACGGTATCCCGTAAAAATTTCACGACAATAATATAAAAAATTATGAAATAATCAGAACTTCATTATAATTGAAAATTATTATGATATTATGATATCTGCTGAATAAAATAAAACCTTGGCAACTGCCAAGTATGAAGCGATAAACAAATAAATAATAGAACTGTCAACTGATATCAAATTTACTAACAGTTAAAATAACACCAAAATAAAATAAAATATAATTCTACACAATATTATTTTGACACTGGTTGGTACTTACCACAGTCCGAGTATATAATATTTGGATAGTGAAACAGACTAACAGAGTTGTAATAATGTGACTGAATAAATATTCAACAGCTACGTAATACGTATCAGACTATCAGCACCGATAGTACATAAATAAGAGAATCACTAATTAATTTAGGTTTATACTGGACTAATAGATTATACGATTGGTCCTTGCTAGATATAAATAAAATTGTTTTCACTAATAAAATAATAACAGCCGTTTGATAATCTATAATGCATCTATTTTTCCCGGATAATAATACACGGCCGCGCCGCGCGCCGTAGTGGCGTCGTACAGTTGGATCTTATGACGTCACGCGTAATATTTGAAACGCTGTAACTACAGAACAAATCACCTTTGACAATTTTTATTTACATTTTTTGTTTAAGCAAACTTGTAATGATAATAATATACAATAAAAAAAAAATTGATTTTTGTGTTGTATGGTCCTTTAACCTTTTGTAGAACATGGACCACCGATGAAAGATTTTTAGACATCGCGGACCCCCTACCATTTTTTTGTTGAATGCCTTTATACAAAACATCTCGTGTTATCATAGCCAAAATTATAATAACTATTTTATATTACAAAATATAGAAGTCGACATAACAAAATAATATACGCATTTACATTTATTTTTATTAAACTTAATTTTTCATTTTGGACTTTAACATCATAACAGCCCTTTTTTAGTATTAAAAAGTCGTCTATGTCACTTCTCGGTATTTCAGCCATCTAAGTACCAAATTTCATTTAAATTGGTTCAGTAGTTTCGTAGCCTGTTCAATACAACCAATCAAATCTTTCCTCTTTAAAATATAAGATAATGCACTCATGTCACATATTGACTTATGTAAGGTGTTAAGGGTACCACGGACCCCTTACATGAGTATAGCGTACCCCCAGGGGGCCGCGGACCACAGGTTAAGAACCGCTGGACTACGCGTTGTTGCGATTTGCTAAAACCTAATCGACAATAACAATAGCCATTGTCGAAAACCACAGACGTTTTTAGTGAACGACGTATCGTTCTTTAGTTGAAATTATTTCATCGTTAAGTTTACGTTTTACGGTGAATGTTTAGCGCGAGATGTTCAAAATCAAAAAAAAAAAAAAAAAAAATTGTATTATTATTACATACTCGTGTAATAATAAAGTCGCAATGTTTTTTTTTACTCTTTTTATTACTATTATTATTATTATTATTATTATTCTTTGTGCGCACACGACGTTATGATTAATTCGCACGCGCCTACCTCCCCGTCTCCTATCGTGGTGTTAAAAAATAATTCCAGGGGCCTCGCGTGTTTACGGAACAACCACTGCAACAACAGCAACGACGACGACGATAATAATAATAGTATAATAATAATAATAACACTTATAACAATAACGTTTAATGCGCGACCGGCGACCACGGTAGGTGTTGATAAATGGATTCGGCCACGTGATACGTTCGCGCGAAAACACGAATTTAATATCGGCCGATATGGCGTGATTCTTAAAAATAGCTCGCGCTCGCGTGGTGTACGTACAACGTGTGTGTGTGTACACGTGCGACGTGTCGCGTACGTGTGTGTACAGTAGAGCTCTGCACGGTCCGTTTTTTTCTAGACCTGACTGGACCAATACATTTTAACAAAGACCCGGACCGGACCGGACCGATAAAATAAAAAAAAAATTCAGACCGGACTGGACCGATAAATTTTAACCAAGACCAGGACCGGACCAATAAAATAAAATTGAAACTCGGGGTCTCCCTTCCGGTTGCGCCACTGACTATTATTCATTACTAATTTTATAACACGTACGACGTACCTATCATCATAATTAATATAAATATAAGTAGATAAACGAGTTATTTATTTAAAAACATTCGGAGCAAGATATTTAACGAATTTTCGTTCAAACGATTTTTTAGTGAATTTCGATTTAGTATGATACGCTGTAATTTTTCTTTTATTACGCGTGTCCTTAATATCCACCCATAATTCATATTTTTTTTTTTTTTTTTTTACAACCATAGTAATAACTTTTTTGCACAGACTTACCACAAGTAAAGCATCTAATAGTTTAAAGTTTTCCACGGTCGATCCCACTGAGTTTTGTTTACTCGGACAGTTTGTTATGATTATCGTCGTGTAGTCGTATGTTATTGTATGATTTATGTGTATTTGACTTTCTCTCGGAAATGTTTCGACGGCGATTCGGATAAAAAACAAAACGTATCAGAACGTCGTCGGAGGTGATTTTACGATATATGACGTCGAAACGATCGAACCGTTAGTTTTTGCGTACGATTAGACAACACTTTTGCTTCGAAAATCGAGCGACCGAGCTGCTGTTCTCCGCTCCGCCGACCTTTGACGCTCTCGTGGACGCGAGTCCGGGCGTGAAAATAACCCATCGACGGAAATTATTTTCAATTTAAAACATGGCGGCGGACGCGGGAACGAAACGCATTTCTATGCAAATGCGACGTGCGATAAAAACACAGCAGACGACGCGACACCGTGTGTGAGAGCACAATATACTACACGAATTATCGGTACACGCGGCAAGAGCCGACTCCGGGTCCCGCGCCTTTGTGGCGGACCTTTTTGTCCTTTGTCAGTACGCGATTGAAAACACACACACACACACACACACACACACACGTGTGTGTGTGTGTGTGAGTGTAGGTATACCGGGCCAACCTTATTGAAAATATTGACCCTAGTCGGATTATTCGCTACACCGTGTGCGGTCGTGAGGAGGACGTCCTCAGCTCCGCGACTCGTGCGCGAGTCACCCTCGTGCCCACGGGTCCGCCGACGTCGCCACCACACCCGGCCTTACGCGCCCACCCGCGCAAACAACACCTGTCGGCCATCGCCCCGACCGACTTTCCTTTCCGTACGCCACGCCGGGGCCCCGGTGGAGTAGCGTTTACCCCGCCGACGTCGCGCGCGTGCGATTCGAAATCCAGACAGACGGGTACGCCGTATATTATGTAAATAATAACGACCGTTTGAACGGGAATTTCGTTTCCATATTACAATCGCTTCTCGCGCAAAAGGAAAAAAAAATCGTACCGAGATATTAGTTTTCGAATAGTTTAAAAACGTATTTTGATCTCTCGTCTCGCTTCGATTCTACGGTTTCGAGTTGGCGGATTTTCGTCCCGTCAAAGGATCGTGACGCGCTTAAAATATGTTACGGAAAAACGAACGTTTACGATATGATATTATTACAGCAGATTCTTAATACGTCGAACGCCGCTATCTCGAATTTTTCGTTATCTCGAACTACATTGAATTCCCCTTGAAACTACTATTACACTTCATAGTGTTTTGCTCTCGATATCTCGATATAAAATTAATCGTTTTTCGTTATCTCGAGTACACAAATAATATTTTATTCACATTGTGTGGAAAAGGATTATAATTTACACGTATGTGGAACAAGGACAAATAACAAAATTTTATCAGAAACCACCGAAAATACCAGCGATAGTGAAGATGAACCACAAAATGAGGAAGAAGTCACTTTTGAAGTTACAATTTAGCAAGCTAAACAATATGCTTTAAAAATATTAAGGAATTTTGTCGAGACTACTACAGTTATGGAAGACGTCATGGCAGAAAGAAGTAATAATATAAGCAAACTTAAATGACAGATTTTTTTGAAAAAAAAATTATTCGTTCAATCATGTATTCAGTTATTTCAATTATGGATTTTAAGCATTCGTATTATGTAATATTCATATATATGGAGATATATAATATATAGTAATTATATATATATATATATATATATATATATATATTAATATATATATATATATATATATATATATATATATATATATATATATATATATATATGTATTTAAATTTTATACAATTTTTTAATAAAACTCGATATCTCGAACTTTTTTCTGTTCCCCTTGAGATTCGACATAACGAGAATCTACTGTGTTACTTAACCTAGATTATTCGTGTACGTTGATTGCTCGGTCGATAACATCGAAGTTACCGAGTGGTGTTTGTTTTGCACTGATGATCGAGATAACATATACAGATCGGTACACCGTTTAACGCTGCATGTACTGCTCGAGTAATAAACATGAAAAATGAAATAATTCGCATTCAATTACCCGGAATTTCTCCCGAAAATTTTTTAAAATGATTACGGGACGTGATTGAGGGATCAGATAAACCGTATTGTCGTGAAACGATTAGATGACAGAGCATTTTGTGAAAAATAAAAATTGTGAACCTCGGAATAAGTTAATAATATATTTTAGGCCCTGGGTATGTACACACGTGACCGATTCATCACGTTGTTACGTTAGGTAAACAATAAATAAAATAACCTAGATTTTTACTCACGTAGAACGAAATATTTGTAATGCGTATCTACTTTGTTATGTAGTCAAATAATACGTTATAACATATCGGTTTAATAGTATAGTGTGTTCTTTTAGATTTCGAGTGAAGCGAACATCTTATGGTTTTTCAATGATGTCTTTTTATCTGGACACACTTTTTGCTCAACTTAACTTTGTCCGAAAATTTCATCCGGCAATGCTTTTTCTACTTTAATTTATTTAAAAAATAAACATAGGAATAAACTGAATGTCGAGAGTGATTTAAGACTAAAACTAACAAGTTTTAATCCAGATATTGACTTTCTCGCGAAGAACAAGCAATCACATTAAATTGTTTATCTTGTGATAAAGTTGAATTAAGTTTTTTTTAAAAAATTGTTTTTTTTTTTTTTAATTTTCTTAATTTTTTTAATCCTAATAACTATACATACATGTATATAATATATATTATAATTTCACGAAAACGTATATAGGTATACATTACTATGGATGGGCCTAAAATATTTTTTTACAAAATTAGTGGTCCACGAAACTAAAAAGGTTGGGAACCGTTGGTTAAGGTATGTGATGTGTATAAGGTCCACGTCATTCGTTGACGACGAAGCCGGTTTATATTTATACTCTTTACCCTCGACCCTCTCGTATGCCGTATACACAAGGGCGTATATTATGTATACGTGTGCACGCGTTTTAATGTTTGTTTACTCGCTTTTATTTATTTATTTTTTTTCGAAACATACCCGACTCCAATTACAGCTGTAGCGGACGTTTCGAAGCGCCTTCCGAATGACGGGACCCCGTTAAGTCCCGTGAAATCCCCGCGCGGGATCCGTCTCCACGGCGCGGCGGCGCCCGGGCCCCCCGAGGGCTCTCGGGGTGAAAATAAATCCCGGCCAATCGTCAGGTCGTCCGAAACTCAATTAAGCGCCGCTTCAAACGCTTCACGATAACAATAATCTCCGTCGTCGTATTATTACGTGCACACGAGTGTTGGTAGTGTGTTGTCCACGAAAAAAAAAACCGTTTTAGATTTAAAAGCTCGCGAAGCCTCCGGTTTTTTCAGTTTTTTCACTCGCGGATTCTTTTCCGTTTTCGAACGCTTTACGATTGTGAAAACCTGAATGTCGTTATTCGCTATTAGACCGTAATATGTTTCACTCCGGTGTACACACACGGCTGCGTTTAGAAAAACGAAAATACGAAAAAACGAAATACGATTAGAAATGTAAAAAAAAACACCACCTTGATTTCGTTATCCACTCGTGAATAGGAATAATAAAATGACAGACTGTTTTTTTCCGTCGGCTTTACCGTATCATGATTGTGTATAATAGTCTGCGTCAGAATGGAAAAAAAAAATCAAATCGATCGTCTGTAATCCGTGATCTATATAATACAGCCAGACGGTCGTGGATCTGCGTCTGATGTGAACAAAACACGACGTACACGGTATGACATATTGAACTTTTCGTAACGCTGATGCAGATCTCCACATTCGAATGGTATTCAAATCGCCCGATCGCGGTCCAAATAGATTTTTTCCCCCTTTTGGATCGGTCTATTTCAGCCCTATATAACAGAATCGTCTTTGTTCGTTTGTTTAAGTTTGTCAAAACGTAAATATTAATAACAACAATTAATAGTTGCGAAATCTTAATGTTTGCGGAAATATCAAATATCTCATTGAAAAAAACGTTATTTCAATAAAACTTCACTATGACAAATTATCAGTACTTATAGTCACGAGATAAACATAAATATCATCACTTCACATAAAACAACGTTTAAACGAATAAATATGTTTCGATAAAAAACAATAATTTAATAAAACTATAAGACAGTCAACATGCCTCAATTTTAGATGGCCTTCAAATCTCATTTGATTTTTTCACTATCCCGAAACAATAATAAATAGTTTGCGCGTAATTATGATGAAGCAAAAAGCTAAACCATGTTTTATATAGGTACATATTGAATAATATATACAGTAGATTCTCGTTATGTCGAATCTCAGATTCAGAAAAAAGGGGACAGAAAGAAGTTCGAGATATCGAAAACTTCGAGATATCGAGTTTTAGTAAAAAATAAAAAATAATAGAAATGTATGTTGTATAAGAATAATAAATAATACGAATGCCTAAAATACATAAAAATGACTAAATAAATTTTTTTTTTTTTTTAAATCTGTCATTAAAGTTTGCTTAATATTACTTTTTTCTGCTATACTGCACAAATTCCTGTTGTAACCATGATAAAAATATTATTTTTGAATTCGATATAACGAAAAACGATTAATTTTATATCGAGTTATCGAGAGCAAAACACTATTGAGTGTAACAGTAGTTTCAAGGGGAATTTAAAGTAGTTCGAGATAACGAAAAATTCGAGATAGCGACGTTCGACATATTAAGAATCTACTGTATTATGTATCATATACGTATATCATATATATGCATTATGTATAGATTTCCAACTGCGACAAATATTTTAAAACAATCTTTACTGTGTAAAAAAAGGCATATTCACAAATCTCGTCGAAAAAATAAAAAATAAAACCATACGAGGGAAAAATTGAATAATCGTATCGGTTCATATATGGCGATAAAATATATCGATAAATATAATTTAAAGATGGTCGTCCATTGTGTCCTATGCAAATACTCGACTTGGTCAACCTCCGCGGTACCCAACATGTGAATACCACTTAACCACGGTTTTCTCCACCCCCGAATATAATTATTGTATTATTTTCCTCCCCTCATTCTGTTAAACAACCCGGTGAACAGTGACTGGGGGGGGGGGGGGATGAATATTTTCTAGGACATATTCACCGAGATCGGTGAATAAATATTCTGGCGATGAAAATCACCTGTTACGCCAGGGTGCCGCCACCGCCGCCGCCGTGCGAGGATTTTTTCTCGGTGCGTGTAGTGCACCGCACAATAGTGAATTCAGTGAAATTTTTCCAACTAACAACGCGGAGATAATTATTGCTCTCCGACGGGGGCGTTACATATTATCATACAATAATTATTATTATTATTATTAGAGCCCGGATTTATATGCAACAAAAATCTATAAAA
This sequence comes from Therioaphis trifolii, assembly GCA_027580255.1. Lineage (NCBI taxonomy): Eukaryota > Metazoa > Arthropoda > Insecta > Hemiptera > Aphididae > Therioaphis > Therioaphis trifolii. Next base: position 31,564,444 of record CM050410.1, on the reverse strand, counting down.
TATGCAGTTTCATATCATAAATATGCAAAAAATATGCAAAATAATTTTTTTTTCAAATTAACCAACTATAACGTTTTGAGTAAAAAATTTACACAATCTAAATATATTATATATAAAAAATTTCTAAAATTTATTAAAAAACCACATACATGTACACACAATGTAAACACTTACATCTTGTAACTATAAAAATATTATAAATTAATTAGTTAGTATTATGAAAAAGTACTATTTTAAAATTCAGAATAATATTATTTTTGTAAAATTGTGTTTTAAAGTATTAGATGGGTATACTATTTATATTAAATAATTATTTTGAGACGCGTACCAGCACGAAGTAATAAATATCGATTTTAAGTTTTCGAATTGAAAGGATCTACGATTATCTCGGAGCATACTCTTGTACTTGGAAGAACTTCTTTCCACGTCACAAGATACAATTGGTGCATATTTAAAACTGGATAGATCTTCAACTGACAGTTCCTCGTCGTCGTCACATTCCATTACTTCGCCGTCGATGTACACCTATCGGCTATCGATAGTGTTATAATGGATTACATACGATCGACAGTAGATATTTTTACAGACGTAAAATCTACGAATTGTAGAATATTATGCAACATTCATGCAACTATAAAGAAATATGCAATAAATATGCATTTTCATTCAAATATGCAAAAATATGCAAAAAAAAAAAAACTAACCATTGAATCTACACATTACGAAACGTTGACAACCAAGGTGTGACTCATGCAACATCCCCCTTACAATCGAACACATAATCATCAAATGCCCCAAATACACATCTTCACGTCACCTTCTCAACAATCCTACAACACTCGAAGAAGCCCTCAATCTAAACAACAGCACTAATATTTTCAGTTTTTTTAAATCAATTGGTTTAATCGATAAATTATAATACTCCTGTATATATATCATTTGTTTCTGTTTCTCGCTCTTAATATTGTATAAATACTTTTAGTTTGTAAATAACACTAGGCTAATAATCTATGTAATTGAAGCCTTAACCAAAATAAAAAAAAAAAAAAAAGGAACGTTGACATTTATAATCAAAATTATTCTAGGTGAATTATAGAAGAATATGCATTTGTATATTATAAATCCGGGCCCTAATTATTATTATTATTTGCATAGGTGCGCGCGGGAAGCCTATACACGCGCGTGGTTACGAAGACACGCCCCGCGCGCGTATAAGTGTGTGCATATATATTATATATATAACTAAACACACACACACACACCGTGCGTGCACAACGTACCCCGTCGAACGTTAATTAATTTTATTTGTAATTAAATCGAATTTATTGGGTACACAGCGATTTATAATGTACATGTATAGACGTGTGTGTTCGTATGATTTATACACAAGCGGATAGGGTGGGTATGAGCGAAAACTCTCGAACCGATATATTTCGTGTTGTACGAGCGAATCGGTGTGGTATATAGTTAATTAAATAAAATCAAAACTTCGTACGCGCGCGCCTCAAGAGATGTTTACGATAACATTACATGTACGCCTACACGACGAGATGTATAACGTAATAACGTGACACGGAGAGGTGTCTCGTCGACACCGCGTTCTAAGTGTCGGTTTTTCGTCGACGACGCGACGTACGGTGGAACCGGAGCGGTCGACGAGCCGTCTCGGTCCGGGAGCGATCGCTTTGATTTGAAAAAAAAAAAAGAAAATGAAAAAATCGACGTAAAAAAATATTTATTTTACGGCGGAAATGTACCGTTGTTCGAGGATTGCAATACGTTCGGGAAACGGATCTGACCGAAACTCGGTCAATAATTGTTTTATATTAAAACCTACGACGATTTCTGTAATGATCGGTTTTTGTCAAAATTACAAATCATTGGTCTAACAAGCAGTTAGTATTTAGAACGATGGATTATAGTAACTATAATATACGTGATTGGCGAGCTACTCTTTTTCCAACTCGCTACTCTCAACTTACGTCTATAAAAATTCATTCATATCTTTGATCTTCAATAATTTAAAGAACGAAATTTCAAGGAAAATAGTTTTTTAGATAGCTAAAACTTTTAAAAACGGATACAGATTAAAAACAACAAACAAATTATTTGTTTCATAAAAATGTAAGTACAGTTTTATAAACACAGTAAATTGTATTGAATTGTACGTCATGAAAAATTATTCGGTTTTCTACGTTGTCCGGGGTCGAATCGAATTATTTAAACCTTTGTGATGCACGCCGTTTCACGAATTATCATAGTGACAGTAGTTCATAATAATGACAATAAATATTTACTTATTAGTTTTCGGCACTACAACGAGAGTAAAAACGCCGTCGTCTCTGAGCGGGATTAAAAAAAAAAAAAAAAACACGGAAACAACGTCGCGTCCGACGAACATGTCGAGAGCACAACAAAACATTTCAGCGTGTTCACGCGATTACATCTCGCGCAAACCACTCGAATCGATTTAAATCGATCAATCGTGCGATGAAATAAAACAATGGACGTTCTTCGGATCGAACAATATTAATTATATATTTATAAAATACGGACGGAGAATAATAAACAGAATTTTTTTATTCCATCCATCTGATATTTCAACATTTGCAAACGCTGTACACGATCGAGCACGTTCAATGTTGTCGACGTTACATTTTAAATAGGAATGTCGTTTGATACAGATTAAAAGCTTTTCGAAAATCCGTTCTATTTGTTTTTTTTTTTTTTTTGAAACGAAATCGTTTATTTGCTCGTTTTTATTCGTTATATATTTGTACGCAGAAAAGTCGTTCATTATTTTCGTCTTATCGCCTTCCAAACAACGAAAACTTGCAAAAAACATCCAAGCTATGTAATTATCATTATTCGGTACGTTTATTTTGAAAAAAAGAAATATATATTTTAGTGAACTCACGAAAACATGTTTAAAAATCAAAAACATAAATCTCATTTCGTTTTGAGAAAATTAATTGTTTTTGTTCTCTGTGTATCGAAAAAACAATTTTATAAAACCGAAAAGGACTGCAACGACATATTATTGTCTTCTCGTGAAAATATGATTTAATTTTTTTTCCTAGCACATATCAAAACAATTGACACACGCTACGCTTCTGTGTTGAATCTCGGCGAATTCGGCTCAAAGAAATCGGATAAGTACATCGGGAAATTAACTTTGATGCAAATTTAAATATCTATGTACTTGTATCTCTCGCAAGTCACGGATATCATCGCAAACCGAAGATCACGGCATCGCATTATTAACACTAACGGCCAGGGATATTTATCGATAATTATCGATTGCCTTTTCATCATAATTCAAAGGTTTAAGTTTGTGTCGATTAACCATGGTGTATAACTGTGTTTATTGTGATGGTGAAAATAATTAAATCAGACCCGTACAATATCAACTGAAAAATTACCGAGTAACACAAGCTTTCGGTTTATGGTGTTAGTTGCAAGTTAATGGTGTAGCCAACAGTACTGCCATTTTTCCAATAATACGATTTCAAAAAACAATTTACTAATAAATATATCATAATAATAAATCACGAGTGGGTTAAACTGCAAATGGTGTTTTAACTAGAAGAATTAAAACAATTATAATCCAGTTTTTTTGTTTACAATTAACGATTTAATTCTCACTCTCTCCTTTTTCGAATCATATTATTTTTTTTAAACACACTTTTGCCAAGTCCATGGTTTTTGAATGTGTTTTAAATAACATGTCGAATATGGCAATCACAAATTGTTTTTTCTCCCTCTGAATAATGTTGAAAATACGTGCCTTTTAAATCTGGCGTCCGGGTGCTAACGTCCTCTCTATCTCCTTTTAATCCAGCCTTGAGCCGACCAAATTCTTCGTAACGCCGTTGTTTTCAGATCGTCTCCAGATAAAACACGTGAATCGGGTAAAGTTTCTACCAGATCCAAGTGATTACATTTTCTTTATTTGTCTTTACATAATCTGCACGCTCACGGCGTACCAATCAATTTATACGATACGATGTCGGTGCTACTTCACTGTAAGCTTCCAGCATTTTTATAATCAGCTCCGAGACGTTACTGTTATGAGATTATTGGACATCGTACGTTGAGATGCTATTGGCTTTTGAATTCAATGAGATCCGATATCATGATTGTTATCTCGTGAAAACGGTCAGAATTTGAAGCCAACGTAACCGGGGTTTAGGTGATTTCCGAGGACTGTAAGGGGTTTTTTTTTTTACCTGATAGTATTTTCAACACACATCGGGATCGATCAAAAACATTTTGCTCCGAGGCTCGGGTTCACAATAATTTGATGTGGGCCCGCTGATAAACGCGATTCGCGTTACAATTTTAAAACGAAAAGGCGAGTTTTTTTTTCGTACTAAAAACATAGAAAAATATTGTTATGATCAGGGCTCGGAAGTTGTGGCAAATGCATATTTTTTTGATTTGTCCTAGAACACCCTAAGTAAGATAGAAACATGTTCACACTTATCTGACGTCATACACAAATTTTTTTGTTGCCATTTTTTGCATATTTACGGTTTTTATTGCTATTTTGCTATTTTAGGGGTTTTAGTGATATTTTTGGGTATATTTTCACATAACATAGGAAAAAATCACATTTTGTCAAAAAGAATGATTTTACTTGGTTATTTTTTTTTTAATATTTAAATTATTGGAAAAAAAGTGAAAAATATTTCTTTTTCCACCGTTCTACAAACTCATCGACGGTCCGATGTATTAATAATTCGTGGCATTTAATAAAATAGTTTATTTATTAATAATTAGTGATCGGTAAATGTATTTATAAATAACATTTAATTTAATTATAATAAATTTATTATTATTATTTTAACATTAATACGTTTCGTATGCAACAAATACTACCTGTTACAGTGTTACCTATTCGACATGAACACTACAAATAATTGCGCGTAAAACGTCCGAAATTCCGATTTCGTAGAATACCTCTACCGACAACAATGACGGCGTTCTTTATTTAAAAAAAAAAAACACGGAGGATGAGTTTTCCGTTACGTTCTGTTCCTGAAATCCTGACGTCAGATGTACAAAATCGAGTGTCTGTATGACGGGCAATAAAAACGTTTCGCATTGATGGTTTATTCACATCGATCACGCGAGTGAAACGTCGTACCGAATAATACACGAGTGCGCACTTCTTTATCCGAGTACCATACGGCACGTTATAAAATGTATATGTCGAGTGCAAGAGATGTATTTCGTGAATGGACGTCGATCTCGCCGCTGCTCGCGGTGGTATACGTTGGATTTCGCGTAAAACAAAATAAAACTTTTCGAAAACGAATTCAAACGCAAAAACAAAAACAAAAAAAAAAAACAAACAAAATTTCCATATCGCATTTATAAATTACGAATAAAGCTCACGGAACCGATGCTTTTAAACCGTTTTCGTAGCAAACGGTCCACGGTGCGATGTGTTTTTTGTATATAAAACCGCGTATTTCTCTATATTGTTTTCGGTTTAATTACGTTTCACCGTACCTATACTATACTGTCGTAATTTAATACAGTTACTGAAAAGCGCGTACTCGTCTGTTTCGTTTACCGACATTTTCATAAATATACATGTACCTATATTTACGTAAGTGCCAAACTAATTAAGAACACGACGTATTTAAGTAGACCGGATACCGAGATATCGCATTACTCAGAAACGCTAAAGCGTTAGTCCTAAAAAAATTCCGGTACAGAGACATTGATGGGTTTTACCGATTATGTTCACTCTTTTTTTTAGTTTCCTGAAGTTTTTTTTTTTTTTTTTGGCAAAAAATAGCGCTTCAAAAGTTTTTCATTTTGCTTTTACACAGATTGCATCTTCAAAATACGAATAACAACACTCTAAAGTTGTTATCTTTTTAAACATTTTCCTGTACCTACATTGTTTAAAGGACATATTCCCGTATTTTTATCGAATAAACTTGAGGTCTAAATACGACAGAAATATTTGCAACTTTTCACCACATAAGTAATTCACCTAAACTGTTTTAGTAAATGTACTATGTGATTAGCATCTGAAATTTTATGTTGCATATTTTTACATATTTGGAGGTTTTTTAACTGTTTGGCATATTTATGCGTTTTTCTATTGTAGGTACTGTGCATATTTTTACCAAAAATTGATCAAAATGCAATAATTTATATTTTTGCACAGTATATGAGAGTTTTCGCAACATCAAATTATTAAAAATAAAACGTATAGAGCAGATAAATTGAGTACAAGCGTACGTATACGAACGTACAATGGGACATAGGTACGTAGCCCATTAAGCAATTAGTGGAAAACATATATTATGAAAATATAGTCTTTAATCTTATCTGACCTATCTTCTTGATACTTTTACTGTGGTTTATTCTAGACTATATTTCAGTCTTTATTGTAACATATTATGTGTACAGAAGTTCGTATTTTTATTTTTTAATCTACGTATTTTTAGATTTTTAATGCATATAAATGCATATTTCTGAACTTTTAAAGGCATATTTATTTCAATGTATATTTTTTCAGCTTTTAGTGCATAATTGCATACTTATTCAGGCATTTTTTAGAGCACGAACTCACGAGCCCTGGTGATTAGTATCATACAATTTTTATTTAAATTATTATATTCCAGTTGATTTATCCACTTCGAATGCCCATAGTTATTTAATATAATTTTACATACACACATAATATATGTATGTATAAGTATTATATATTCATAAAATGTATAATATGAATATCTGTGGATAAATTACAGTACGGTGAATTTGAAATGTATTCTTAGGGGTCATTCAATCATCTCAATTTTGAAATATTACCGACTCGTGACGACCCAAATACTTCAGATCCTCTTTATGAGTTCCCATCGAATCCGCCGAGACTTGAGATTATTGCGTCGTATAACCAAATGAAATGATTTTTCATTCATACTTAGTTTTCTTTTAAAGAAAAATATATTGATTTTGACATTTTTTATTAAAAAAAAAAAATGATAATAAAGCTTTTGAGATACTTACTCTCGTACATTCTATCAAAATTGCATTTTCTAAAGATTTTCAAATTTAGCTGTAAAATAATATAATTTTATAATAACAATCATGCCTTAATTACGGATAGAGTTGTAGTCAAAACGCTATTAATTCAATTGTTTAACTATGTGGTACTAATGTATTTTTTACATAAAATAATTATAAAACATCTTAAAATAATCAATAAAAAAAAAAAAAAAAAATCATAATTAATAATTTTCGATCTAAACAATTAATGAAATCAATAAATTTACATCGGAATTTTTTTATTTTAAAATAATCTATGAAGTAAAAACGTTCAAAATAATTGGAACCATTTTTCTTTTTGTGACCAAGTATTTTTTAGCCGTTATAAATCGGAATAAGTTTCATTGAAAATCAACAGTAAAATAATATCTAAATAAAACAAAATTTGTGATTATTTGGGACCACGGTTGAATCGAAAATTAATGTATTAGACAATAAAGTACTAGTAATAGTGAGTTGTAGTTTGCAGGCAAAACCGCAACTATTTTTATAAACGTGTAGCATTTTTTTCATTGAAGACTACTGTGAAAATTCGATTAAACTTACGAACGAATTAAACGTAAAACTGTTATCTACGAATCGCTAATTATTATTTCGCTAGCCACTTTATTCATTGTTGGCGTGACAGACTTTGAAATCTACAATAATCGACTAGAACGATCACAAGTCAGGATGGCCGAGCGGTCTAAGGCGCCAGACTCAAGGGTACCCTTGGCTCGCTAATACGAGCTGTAACGAGCGTTCTGGTCCTCATCTGAGGGCGTGGGTTCGAATCCCACTTCTGACAAACAGTTTTTTTTGCTCTTTTTGTTTGTTTCGAATATTTTTATAATCACTCGTGAGTAGTGTGACCATTTCGAGTTAAGCTATCATAAAGATTTTTTTTTTCCAAAAACTCGTAACCTGAAACAAACACCACTCGGTACACTACCAAAGTACAGTTATAATTATTTTATTGTAGCGGAATGATAATTTTTTGAATGCAAAACAAATTATAAATGATTATTGGAGGTACAAAATTTAAATTAACGATCGCTGCGGATCGTTAAACATTTAAAATATATGTTTAGAATAAAGACTTTTCCTCCGGAAATTATAAAACAAACCGTTCACATTAATTAAATAAAATATTATTACTTTTCTACTTTTTAAAATAAATTAATAACGTATATACGTATATATATTATATTCAAAGTTTACTAAGTTTTAAATTAAATTAAAAGTATTCATAATTAATTTTTATGTGTATGAGGGATTTAAAAAGTTTCAAGCAAGTTGAATAAAAAGCTTTTGGAATTTTCGTCCCGGTAAAATTCGACTGGAAACTTAAAAAGAACCCATAGTGAAGCCCTTGTGAACACGATAATATTCTACGCCGTTGTTCTGTGACGATAATAATAATTATGGTAATTTTTTTTTTTTTTTTTCAATAAACTTAGGTGAATAATATTACGCCGCCGTGTGTCAGAAAATCTGTCTTATTTTATTTTCACCACTTTTTTTTTCTCCGTTTTTACCAACACTGTATCTGCACATTTAATTCTGAGCGATTTCTTCTTCTTTATATTTGCCCGCTTTTATTCGGTAATTTTTTTATCCACTCGTGATTTTCGTCGTTTATTCGTCTCCGCCGCCGAAGAGCCGGGAATTTTTCCGAGAACTCTGACAGACATAATCGCATTTATCAAAATAACGCGACGTTCCGATTTTCGTTCCGAGACGATAATATCAGAAATAATAATCGATTCAAACTCCAGTCTGTTGTGTAACGGTGTTAGTGCCTGTCGTTCGAACGACGAGAGATTCCGAAATAAAAGTTTTCGGACGGTTTTATTGATCTTTACGGGCGAGACGAAAATTCAAACCGCATTCGGACGACGACGTCGACACGTCGCTTCGTGGCGAAAAATAAAATCGGAATGCAACCCGTAAAACTGCGACTCGCACGTGATGCGTGCGGCTCGAACACCGTTATTAACAGGTGTAACGCAACGTTTTCACGTACGCCGCGCCGCTGAGGTCGGCGTCCAATTAGAAGTGAACTCGTGACGTCAACACGGTGATTTACGCGCGGGTATTTCGACGAGTAATAATTTTGAATAATCATTTCGCTCCTGATTGGTCGGTTTATCGACGCCGCGAAATAGACGCGATACATACCGGCGCGACGCTGACCACGGGTATACCTACGTATACAATGACTTTTTATAAGAAAAAACCAAAACTTGCGTGATAATATAAAAAAAAACTAAAAAATGTTGCATTTTCTCTAAACTTTGAACTTTTAGCGCGCCCTGTTAATCATGTTGTATAAAGCTCAAATTTTGTAGATCTTATTTTTAGACCGATAGGAAAAAATTCCCGGGCGGCACTCCTAGGATTTTGAAAAAAAAAATCGTTCATATATAAATAATGGGCACCCTAGTATACACTATACATACATACACACGTACATAAAATGTAGGTATTTAAATTATAATATATATATATATATTTCGTCACGATAAGAATTTGAAATAATATTATTTACAATAAAACGTCCCGTTTATTATTCATTTATTCATAACGATACTCGATATGCCGCCGTGCCCGTACTCTGCACGGGACTACTTTTTTTCCCTTTTTTTTTTTATAATTTTTCTTTTTTTTTCGTCGTAAAAGTCATTTCGCATTTGTACGTCATTAAAACGTAATATTTTACGTCGTGACACTTTAATATTACCGTGACACGACTACGGTGAATCACGCACGACCGTTATCTCCGTAAATCACACGAGTACACCGAATGTACGAATATCGTGTTTTCGCGAATTTCGGACGGTACGGGTTCGAATAATCGTATACACGGTCCTTATTTGATTTTAATTAATTTTTACTCGCGCGTGCGTGCGTCACGTCGTTTGCTTTTAGTCGGCCGTGCCAGAACTGAGTTTCAGTATAAAGTCGTTTTCACTGTACTCGTTTGAAAATTCAAAAATCAAACGCTGCTTTGTATATTATACTATTATATGCGTGTGTTGTAAATTTTCGGGAGAAACGCGAGAGACGGTTTGAAAATATCATCAAGATCGATATAAAACACACCGACGACGTAAACCAAAACGATCTTCGCGATACTCTCGGAACGTAAGAACTATATTCAAAAACGGATCGAACCGCTCGAGATCGAAAAATTCGCCGACGATTTTTACGGTTCCGTAGATAATTATTTCGAACGGTTCACTGTACATAAATCATATCATTATGGTCAATTAAACACGTCGAAGTATAATAATTATTGTTCATATAATGTCACACCGTCGTGATATGAACAATGACGGTAACGAACATCAACAATGATAAATTATGTTTTATAAGACAAATAATAAAACTATATGCATTGTATAAAATTAAATCACTAAACTTGAAATGGGACGACAATAAAACAATTACGAGTTGTCGAGTTTTCGAATTACTGAACTTAACAAATGACGACGACGTCGGAGGGAAAATAAATAAAAAACTTTTTTCATTGAATTAATTATAAATTGTTATTAGTTATAATTATATACTGCTGCAGTGCGCTAACGAAACACAACTCATTAAAGTTTATTTATAAATATACATAAACACTTTAAGTTTATTTAAATTCTGATTGATTTTTACTCGAAACAAAGAAATCAATAATTTAAAATCGTGCGAGTTATCACGTTATTGCATAACTAATGAACTCGTGCCCGTACGTACGTTTTTAGTTTGAAAATAAAGCGAAATCAATTTGCATAATATTAGTATTACGTGTTTTTACATAGTTAAAAAAATAACATGTGCAATGTTGGCAATTAGGTAAACGCGTTTTGATGTTTTTTACCACGACGACAATTTGAGACGACTTTATTCAAAAAAATAATAATTATAATGCTTAATCCTTTATGACACTATGTATATGATGATGATGTAAATTGATTTCAATTAGATTTATTAGAATTGGTCTCAAAAATATAACTATAAAATCATTCATTATCGCTATAAATAGGAATAAACGTTGGGAGTGCGCGAACGTATGATTCGAACGGTCCATAAGGGAAGCGATGAAGACGCGAGATCTGGTAAGCTTATGACACTTCAAAAGGGCATACTAAGTGAAAAAGAGAAAGAAAAAGAGAGAAAAAGAGAGAGAGAAGAGAGAGAGAGAAACGCAACTGTATACGTTCGCGAGAGCCAAAGTTCACTCGTTCATAATTTATTATCGACGTTTTCAAAGTTTCGGAGAGAAAAATCTTTTAGCTTTGATCATAATATAATTTTTGATGTTTGGATTTTATTACGGAAAAATGGTCGTCTGAAGCGTTCTCGCATTCGTGCGGCTAACACAATGGGAAACGTCACGACGCGTGTCAAGTCGATAATTCGAGGGCGCACTCGAGATTTGTAATTTTCAATTTAAACACCAATAGCTTTACAAGTATAACGATTCAAATTTTGGATTTCAAACGACCCGACGGGGACCGTTATACATAACGGACGAACGCCCACGTACGTTAGCTCGCTGCATATATCACGGATTATGGATTTTATATTAATATACGATACTCGAATTTATATTGTAGACGTTATATCATATTATTGCTGATATCGCGCGCAAGGTGAAAATCATTGTCCCGGACACGGTGAAAACACATCGATTCGGAAAACGAACGTGCGCGTTTATACGGTAAGTATATCGGGCCGATCTTCTGCGATTTTATCACTGCGTTTCGAGGGCTAAAACCGTATACACGTAAAACGCGAGCGTTACACCGTGTAATAATATCACGGTCGTGCACTGTGACGCATTAAACTCGTATTTTTATTTTTATTTATTTTTTTTTTTTTTTGCTCTATTTATTGATATTTATGTATAATGTTTATATATATAACATATATAGCCTTACTAAAACGGAGCAAAACATCTTTAAACTGTGTTCAACGTATAATATAGTTCAGCATTTATTCGGCTTATAATAATTCATACGGACGGCTGTGACGTAAGTTGGCTTCAATTTTTGGCTTGCCGCGTACGGTTATTTTAACAGACCGTTATACCAATTCCTGTTTCCCATTAACAAATCTAATTTTCTCTGAAAAATACAAAAAAAATAAATAAAATAATAATTAGTTTTAACTAGTGAATAGTTAATAATTTTGGCCGGGGATTTCGGTGCAGTGTAATAGTTTTTTTTTCGGGTGTTCTAAAACGTAGCTCTATAAACGGAAAAGGCGTTTCGCGTGATATCGATTAATGCGAATTTCGTTTTGCGTTTTCCGACTGATTTTTCCTTTTAGGCATTTTTAGGACAATTGTGGTTGCTTTTAAAGAATTTTTGTTTTTTGTTTCTAGGGCGTTTTTCAAAATTTATTTTTACAGATAACATATATTGTTGTAGTGTATTTTTATAAAAACGAGTATGGTGATAGTGTTATTTTATTAATTAGTCAAATTATGTCGAATATGTAGTAGATATACTTCTTTCTAAATACATTGAAAAAACATCACTTTTTTAATGTAAATCATTTTTAAAGTGTCCAAATTTAATTTGTTTAACCATCAAGTCGTTTTCAACAAATATCACCATATTCAAAATTGAAAAAAATCACATCCGTTCTACAACACTAATAATAGTACGCACCTTATATCAAAAACACATGTCGTCGTTGTAAAATATTTCCAATAGCCGAAAGAACGAGTTACTCGAGAAGTTTAACGTATTTTCACGCACGCGTATTCCGTCAATCAGACATCTATTTATTCCGGACGTGTCTCGGATTTCGCTCAAATTTCAATAGGCGATTTTGTATTTTAATCAAACATTTATTATTATGTTACGCGACCGATCGAGTTCAAACGATTTATGACTTGGCCGATCAATGTATACTCGAACGAAAGGTACACTAAAATCCCGGGGCCCACGGGATTTCTATGAATTTCCTTCCTTCACTCCAACCCCCACCCACCCGGGACGGCTGACCAGCGCCGATTCCGTCGGTAATAAAATTACATTATTATTGTTCCGTACGGTTCGCGTCTATGTTGCGCAGAGCCCGAGGCCCGCGAAACGGACACTTATTAAACGCGAACTCCGTCGTATATATTATTATTACGTAGTCCGTACTCGAATATTATCCGGTCGTATTCGGTGAACGCTAGAGGTGATCAATAACGACGTCCGAACCAAAAAGGGGCTATGGATGATTTTTTCATTCGATCTCACGGAAAATCCGAACGTTTTGGTAGACTTTGTCTTTCGTTTCTTTTTTTTTCAAATGTCATTTAACATCAAAATATAAAAACGTTCTATAACGTACTAAATACGTCTTGTTTTATGAAACGAAAAACTTGAAAACATAAGATGTGCTCTTTTAGATTCTGAACGAAGTGAAGAATGTATTGATTTTACTATGATGTGTGTTTTTTTTTTTTTTTTTTTTTGTTTTTTTTTTTTTTTGTTTTTGTGTCTGTGTACACCATAACTACTCGAAATAATGCTTCAATTTTGAACTTCAGGGTATGTTTTCGGTGGCAAAACGAATATCGGAGGTACCTTAGAGAGGTCACAAGTGAAAATTCCCAAAAGTTTTCAAATGCCACGGGAAAAACAAACAAAAAATGAGGAAAAACCGGTACTTTTTGTGCAAAACTCGTTTTCGACGAAATCGATTTTTTTATTTAGCCGTTACTCAAAAACCAAAAATTGTAGATACTTGAAATTTTCACCAAATGTTTATATTGAAATCATCTATACGTGGTAAAATTTTTGAACACTTTTGACTTTTATTGAGCTAATTATAGACAATTGAAATTTTCAATTTTTTTAAGTATTTTTTTTTAAAATAACGATAAAATTTTTTTTTTTTGCCAGAAAATCTTGAAAATTTAATACAAGGTTTCTTATAAGTTGTTCCATAACTGATAAAAAAAAATCCAAAATCGTAAGTCACAATTTTTTTTTATAAGTGCTCAAAGTTCCAATTTATACGAAATATGTAAAAATTGCGAAAATTTGCAAATAATTTTGTTGTTGAAATATCGTAAAATTTTTTTCTTTTATAACTAAGTTTTGAAAATTTGGTACAAGGTTTTTCATTAGTTTTTCTTCAATTATCTGCAAAAAAAACTCTACCGGATTCAGACAAAAAAATTTTATGAGTGTTTGAAATTTAAATTTTTACAAAAACACGTTAAACAACGGTTTAGCCTCAAACGATTTTTGCTAATTGTTTTTTTTTTCAAAAAGTATAAGTTGTAGAAACTTGAAAATTTTATCAGTTGTTTATATTGGCATTTTCTTTATATAATTTTATTTTCAAAAGATTTCACTCATTTTTAATCAATTTATAGGCATTTGAAATATTCGATTTTTTTTATTTTTTTTTTTATAAATGTTGATAAAAAAAATGTAGCTGGGACGAAATACTTGAAAATTTAATAGAAGGGTCCACATAAGTTGTTCTAACTCCCATTCAAAAATTATAAAAATACATAGGCACAAAATTTTTTTATAAGCGTTTATAAGTGCTAATATTGACAAAATTCGTCAAAATCATGTATATTTGCTATGTATTTTGCAGTTGAAAATTCATAAAATTTTAAGTATTCAAAACTAAGAATTGTAAATTCGGTACAAAGTTTGACATACGTTTTCCTTCAATTATCTGTAAAAAAATTTGCACTGGAATAAAATCAAAAATTTTTATGAGTGTTTGAAATTACAATTTTTTCACATAATCGCGTAAAATAACAATTTAGGCATCATTGATTTTTGATATTTGTTCTTATTCAAAAAGTATAGGTCGTAGAAACTTAAAACTTTTACAAAATGTTTAAATAGGCATTTTCTTTACATAGTTGTATTTTCAAAATATTTCGTTTATTTTTTAGCTATTTATAGGCATTTGAATAATTCGATTTTTCTTAGATTTTTTTTTATAAAAGTCGATAACAATTTTTTGGCCGTACCAAATCGCTTGAAAATTTAATAGAAGGTTTTGAATAAGTTGATCTAAGAGTGATTCAAAAATTATTCAAATACATAGGCACAATTTTTTTTTATAAGCAGTTGAAGTTCAAAAATCGACAAAATTTGTCAAAATCACGAATATTTGCAAATTATTTTGTAGTTGAAAATGTATAAAAATTTTTGTATTCAAAGATAAGAAATGAAAATATTATGTAATATCACAGCTGATAAAGATAATTAAATAGATTAAGTTTATTATAATATAATCAGTAGCTGACAGCTGTTCTATACAAAATATTGGTAGATTGTAAACACAAGGTGTATAACGTACCTTTACATGGTTGAATAGAACGTTACTAACTTCCAATTTCCAGTTATTTTAATGTGTGTATCAGTTCCATAAACATGCGGATTTTATATATTATTATTAATTATTAATATTTAAATAGACGTAGCCACGGAGCATTCAGCATATATGGACGGCGGGGTCGGGTGGTGCCGTCACGATAGTGCATTTAGGCAAATAATATGGTATTTACCTACGCCCTATCTATGCACATCCTGGTTTGTCCAATGCTCACGAGCAGAAGTCACATGAATAGACAAATGTAAATTTAACCCAATCTAGGATATTAAAATAAAATATATATTACAATTTAAGGCTGACATCTTCATCTTCGTTCAGAATCGTTTTTTTTTTTATAATATAAAATAATTCCAAAATCTATCCAATAATGCCTAATCTAGCAATGCATCTCGTGTATCCCACCCAACTACTGTATCCTGTACTTAACTTACAATGATTTATCATTGCATTCAAATGTAAAGTACCATACAACTAAACTATCGTAAACCAGGTGATCCCATGATAGAAAGTGCTATACACTCCTCACCATTATCTTGTCCGAGGAGCGAAGCGACGAAGGACGAACTTCCACCACCATTATCTTATCGGCTTTTTTTTTTTTTTTTTTATTTGAATTCTACAAACACGATGGACTATTTTGTGTCCGTAATTACCATTTAATTGGGTAATTTATTCACTATTTATTCACTTTTCTAAATTAATCTTCTCTTAAATCACTTTTTACACCATGATAATTAAGTGGCAGTCTTGTTGGCTAAGTTATAAGCTACATTACCGAGTTGTTAAAGTCGTGTTTTAGTACTTTACATCGAACAGAGTGATTCAGCAACGGGTCGTTCAAAATAATATTAAATAATAATAAAGTTCATAATAAATATTCAAAATTGATTAAAATATATGTTGTGCAAGTTTCTTTATTCAGAGAATTCAAAAACGATAATTAAATTTCATATTTTTCTTTACTAGTCTTAAGGGGTGGTTTTGAGGGTAGACTTTTAAATATCAAATATTATAAACCCATTAATTTTTTTCGTCGCTATAACGTGAAAGTATTTTTAGTTAATTTTGGTGTTTGAAAAACATTAACTGACGCAAAACTCGAGGTTTGACAGCGATTTTAAATGTTGTGGTGTTTTATGGCACAGACACTGCGGTCGTAGTACAATTAATAAACACTTGAAAATGCTATAAAACTCGGAGTTTTGCGTCAATTGATGTTTTTCAACCTCTTAAATTTATTTAAAAAAATCCCTTCGCTTTGTGTTGGCAAAAACATAAGAAAGTAAGTATAAAAACATAAGTAACTGATAATCTTAACGACTAAGTTTTATTTACAGACTTTTGAACAACTGTTTGAGTACATCACGATTAACCATAAATCATAAATTGTATATTATATTTTTCGAATGAAGATATTCCCGATTAACGTTTATCGAATCGTAGATACATTTTCCAAGAAAAATAATATGGCAAGACAGAGTGAATAGATGGGTCAAAATAAATTTGTTTTTATTCATCATTGGTGTATTGATGCCTATAAAATTTACATTTTATAGTGTATATATGAATTTTTTTTTTTAAGTCGATTTTATACCCGTAAAAATTAAAATGAAGAAAAATTACGATTCGTATTGTTGGACGGTAAGTGACATAAAAAAAAAAAAAAAAAAAAATGAATGATATGGTTGCTTTCATTCATGATTGCCGATTATAATCTCAGCACCTCACCCCAAATCATTCCAGATCTACCTGCGGAAGTGATCGCGAACGGAACGATAGGAAAACGCGGGAAAATTCGTGACGAAAATCCGTTTTTAATATTCGGTTCACAGAAATCGTTTTGTAAACAACGACGGTCCGACGATTTCCGGCGGATCATCACGGCGAACCGACGACGTTCCCCCGGCTAGTGTCGATGATCGTGTCGGGAATTCGATCGCGCCGACCCGGGCGTGCTGATGTCGCGATGTCCCTTCTCCTTGCCGTGGACCACCGCCGCAGCCTCCCGGCGTTCGACGTCGCCACCGCCACCGGGCGACCGTTGCCCGACACCGCGACTGTTCAGCTCCGAGGACGTCCGGTCGCCCCGTCCGGCCGGCCCGGGCGCCGCGTGACCGCGGTCGTGGTTACCGCCGTGACCGTGCGGTGCGCCGCAGCCGCCGCACCGGCCGCCGCCGTGCACGTGACCGCGACCGTGGTGATGGCCGACGTGACCGCCGGCGCCGTGGGCCCCGCAGGTCGCGGACCGCGCGTACAGCGACAAGACGACGAAGACCGCCGCGGCCGAGTGGACCATCAGACGTGACGTCATGACACAGACGGTGCGCGTATTTGACGTTTGTGCGGACGAGTCGTAGTAAAAAAACCGTTTTATGACGACGACCACCGGTGACCGCGTACAAGTGTTTCGCGCGGCGACGTCTCTCCGGTAAATAACGAGTGCTTTTTACGATCGTCAACAAAATTATCATTATGGCAACTGCACAGGTCGACCGTCGGACGGCCAGCGAGAACGACCGCGGTTTGCAGCCAGCGGCGGCGGCGGTTGTATTCTTTCTTTTCTTTCTTGGGTTAATCGGCCGCTAGGACCATCCCGTCTCACAACCAATTCTCCAGCCGTCTCTATCCATTGCCAGATTCTTCCAATTTGCTCCGCCGCCTCCTAAGTCTTTTACGTCCTTCTTGACTACATCTTCCCACCTTTTGGCCAATTTTGGCCAATTGGGAAGGCCAATTTTGGCCTTCCCGAGGGCCTTTTTCCTACTGGATTATGTTCTAGCACCATATTTAGTAGAGAGTTCCGGCTTCGCATAGCATGTAGTCCCGCCCATCGCAACCTTCTTTTCTTGATCGTCTCTGCTATGTTATTTTCATTAAACGTTTCTTGTAGTTCTCTATTTTTCTTTCTTCTCCACTCTCCCACGATGTCGTCCTTTATCGAACCAAAGATCTTCCTTGTTATTTTCCTTTCTAGAATTAAGAACTTATTTTCATCTGATTTCCTTAGTGCCCAGGTTTCCGATCCGTACAAAATCACTGGACGTAGGTTAGGGTGGCGTACAAACGTCTCTTCATCTCTCTTGATAATGATCTAGAACCTAATAGATTCGCCAAACCATAATAAGTCCTATCGCGACCGGTCAATCATTTTAGGACCATTGGTCGATCGTAGTAAATGTTAATTTTACCAATATCGGTCGATCGCGTTCGGCTGTATCTGGTCATCGACATAGTTTATTAATACTAATTTTCAGTCAGTCACCAACAACGTGTCGTATATTCTTAATATAATACGATAATATAACGTAACCTGGTGAACACTTTCTTTGTCTTGAATACGTGTAAAAATACAAATAATATTCATAAAATCTAAACAAATATAAGTCGATCCCTAGACACTTTAAATGTGGATTGTCAGAAAAGTTTAGCGACTCCTACTGCTGTACACAAAGACCGAAAAGACTTGATCGTGGTCCGGTTCGGTTCGGTCTGGACCAGACCGTACAGAGCACTAACGGACGGGTACCCAGCGAACGACGGATTTTTTTTCGTGCGTATTTCAACCGGTGAACTATTATTATTATTAGTCGTTTCACGTGTTGTGTAATAAACCGTAAACGGGTCACGTAGAATAATAGTGGAAAACAAAGAAAAAAATTATCACGATTTCGTCAACGGAATTAATTAGCTACTTTTGACTAGTAAATACCGTACAGAGAGGTGCACAACTAATAAATCGTAGTCGTCAATTAGCCGTTACGTATTATCTCGCGTGATCGCGTTCCACGACAAACGCGATTCGTTCGGGACGTTGAAAATATTACGTTATCGGCTGATATTATGTTCGAATAATTATTCAAACGATGTTTACACCGAAATGGCGTTCCTAACAATTCATTGCGTTATTATCTACACGTCTGATCGAAACGGTCGGGCGGCGGCGCGGCGGCGCACGTGATGCCGAAAACGGCACCCTCAAGGGCCTTGATGACTTTAATGGCCTTGACCAGCGTCGGCGGAAGATTTAGCGGGGCCCGGGGCAGATGTTTTCACTGGGCCCTAGGAATAAACCTTGGGTCGGTTAGAGCAGTAACTACTTGTGATTTCGAGTTTATTCACATTTTTTGTTTTTCATTATGTAAATAGAATAGAACCCAATAATATTTTTTGTAGATTTTTTACGTAATATTGTTTACTAGTTGGGCGAAGAAGTGAATAATGTCGACGATTTTATTAGAAATACCTACACATGAAACACAATATTAAAGTTAAATATTAAAATACCACACACATTTTTACAAAATAGACGGAACTTGTTAATAAGTTTGAAAAACAAAATTTTAGGCCGACAAATCATCGAATTCCGTGAAAGTCGCGGGGCCCCTAAAATTTCTGGGCCCGGGGCAGTTGCCCCGTCTGCCCTGCCCTTCCGCCGGCGCTGGCCTTGACAATGTCGAATATCATTAAATCCGCCCACTACAGACCACGGCGGGGTTTGTTCCTAAACAACGAAATGGTTTTCACGGTCCGAACGCTCTAGTGGGGTGTTTTTGATTTTTTTAAATCGGGGGCGGGGGTGATGACGAAACGAAAATTCACATAAAGTTAACCTAGTGAAAATGAGGCGTAAACGAATACCTCAACAGTATACATGGAAATTGAAAATTCCGTGTTCTTCATAGAATTTTTTAGTACGCAAAATCTACTGAATCGTTCCACCTGGACATTGTGTCAAATGATTTAATATCAAAACAGATGAAGCTCAGAGAAATCATCCACTAAGTAAAAGTATCCACTAAGTTTCTCACGATCGTTTTAGTTGTTTTGTGCCGCATGAAAGGGTTGAATTTTTCAATAACTTGTGAAAAAATACAATTTTTTTTAAAAATTATTTAAGAAAAAATATATATTCATACCACTTCAATTACGCCCAAAGAGTTACTTTTTTGCTGTTTTCAAAGAGCCGACGTAATGAACGATTCAGATTGAAAATCATCACAAAAAAAAAAAAAAAAAAAACAGTAACTTATTGGTTTGATTCCACTAGACAACAATGATACGGTCGAGTTGAGTGAACGGGCATATTTATCTGAGCGCGACTCAAACAACGAGTTGATAATTGAAACCGTTAAACACTATACGGTTGTTTAAATAATTTTATCGTCTGTAGTTCTTTTATACCATTTGAAATATAAATCTAATTTTAAATATCAGTAAAAATAATTAAAAAAAAAAAAAAAAATGGCTGAAGGAGTAGGGTTTTGCCCCACACCCCCTCCTAAATTTATCACTGGTATGCCTGAACGTGATTACCACGATCGGTGACCGTGGTCTAGACCAGGACTATACTCTTCGCAACCTTCGAGCCCGACGCGTAGTAGCTATTGCGTGCCATACCTACCGTTCTTGATCGAGGCGCATCGAATAGCGCGTAAAATACGTTGCGATGAACTTCAGGTTCACGCAGTATAGAGACGCACAAAAGTATCAGTTGGGACGTCACAAGACTTGTTCGGTGGAGGTAGGCGTGTCGAAAGTGTGGCTTTCTCGTACCTGAACTATAAATGCGTTTTTAAAGCGAATCGTTTTATCTCTGCCGTAGTTATTATTATCGTTGTTATTATTTTCATTTTACGTTTCAAGGCGTTTTTGGACGACGTCCAACGGGATTAGTGTACAACGTGGATCGTGTATCCTGTGAAAAATGACTGTGCCGATTTCGGCGTCACTCGACACTCGACACACAGTTGCTGTTGTGATACGATCGTGAGTTTTCCCGATTACTGTTGATCCGTCGAAGACACGAAAACTATCGAATATTACACTATAATAATATAATACACGCTTATTCATAAAAATATATTATCATATCAGTTTCAGGGACGTGTCTATAACATTTTTTTTTTTTGTGGGGGGGATTAGAATTATTAATTGGACAGTTGTTATACCGAATTACGAATACATGTTAATGCGTAATATTGTATATAAGAAGGTAATTATATTATCGTGTTGAAATGTCGTTACAAACAGGAGATTGATGATATGGATACCTGCAGCGAGATAGCGATAATATGCACTGCAGATGATTCAAGGAATAAGGAGACAGCCATCATCGTGCGATAATTGTTTGACAATCGGTTAGAACCATTCTACGGGACGGTGGGTGGGAGGACTTGAAAATAAATTAACAATTTTAATCTAATACAATAACGATTACTTAATATTAGTTAAGACGAGAGTTTTGCTCGTCCTACTCGACGTATAACATTGCCGTATGAATATGTCAATTTCGTTTTGCTCGTCCAAGAAATATTCGTCGATCAAACTAAGTCACCAAAAAACGAACGGTATAATGAAAGCTCTCGCGGTGTTTCGGAAGTGTGTTTTGCTCGTTTCGAGACGGTCCGCACGTCGACGACGCGCGCTCACACACAAATCACAATAACAACACACACACACACACACACACACACACACACACACACACACACACACACACACACACACACCACGCCGAAGACGGGCGAGAGGTGTCGTGAAAAAGTTTAGAGGCGTGTAAAACGCCTGATGATATGGCCGTTAACAATCTCACGACACGGGTACCTGTTCGAATTTTACGCTCGCTTAAGGACTTTAGTGCAAGGCCTATGTATATACTCAAGGTACTCGTCGTCAACGTCGTCGAATTATTTACACGCCCGGATTCTATTAATATTTTATCATTTCCGCGCGCACTCGTTTTAATCGCATTCCGCCGTACTTAAATTTATACACACACACACATATACATATTTATTATATACGTGTGTGTATACACCCGTGCCCTGTGATTGTATAACAATAATACGATTAATACACCGAGTGGGCACACGGTGGCGGGACGGCGGTTGCCGGGAACGGGTGCGCGTTATTATATTCCACGAGTATTATATGCTACAACAACAACAACAATAATAACAATAATAACAATAATAACAATAATAATAATAATAATAATTATAATAATAATATAATAGCACGGTTAAACAGGCGCGTTTCTATAATACACTATACTTACAGACACACACAATTATTACGTCGCGTCGGTCGGACACTGGACGTAATAACGCACACTACAACCGGCTGAAACGGTGTAGATCACGGACGTGTGACCACGAAGTGACGAGCGGTAGCTGCTTTTGTCTGCCCGGACGAGGTCGCGAAAAGATCGTCCGGCTCCGTCAAAGGTTTTCGGTTTCAATAATGATTACGATTCCATTAGAATATTGTACGCTATCGCTGATCCGCCGTATCATATATTCGACTATAAATTCGTTGTGTTCGATCGATATTTGCAGCGTATCTTCTCGTCGCCAACACCGTTCCGGCTAAACGACTTTTTTTTTCTATTTTAGATTCCGATCGACACAAAGGATCTACTGTTTCTTCAAACGTTCGACGAATAGGCGACATGTAAATGCGTGAATGCACTTGCGAGTGTTGGAGAATCCCAAAAGCACCTACACACACGTGGACTAACGATTATATTTTATTCATCACAAAAATACACCGTATAACTCGTAAAATCCACGAAAACTACACGACGCGGCTCCTCGATGAACAATCGCTTCAATTCCTCTTAATATCCCGTCATAGTATGTGACAACACTATCGATGTGCAACACTATCGATTTTATCATCGAGTTTTTTCAAGTATAAATTTACGGTATTCCGAATTTAAAAATCCAAATTTACGTTTTATCATTTCGCATCGGCACTCGTCCCAAAATTAATATTATGTTTTTCGTGCGGTTAATAATTATGATTTCATGTAATTAAAAACTTTGTGTGTGTGTGTGTGTGTGTAATAATTTGTTGCATATTCGTAAGCGACAGTATGCTGCCATTTTAATCGTATATTTCTCGTTAAAAATGAATACATTTTATAAGCGTTTCTAAAATGTCGAGTTTTCATTATTATTATTATTATTTTAATAAGATATTATAATTTTCTCTCGGTTTTTTCCATATCTTTGAATAATTTTCACGAGCAAAATATCATGACGTGGCACATTTGCGACGATACTTTTGGCCGGCGAATCCGGGCCGTGCGTACAGTCGTAACGATCAACAGAAATGACCTCTGCAGTCGTCCCCGACGCCGCGGGGCCGAGAACAATACTTTAATAATTATTACTATTATTATTATTATTATTATCGTTATTAATAACGCCCCGCGCCCGCGTGTTATTACGTATTACCGGCGGCGTAGGTACAGACGCCATCTGTGTCCACCGGCCGCCGCCGCCGCCAATCGATACGCGCACGCGGGAATCTCACGCACCTGTGCGGCCGGGAGCGCGGCAAGACCGGACGTCGTCGTACGACGTACAGACACGGGGCTGCGGAGCACAGACGGCGACGGATAATAATAATATCATTCCGACTCGGATAGTTGTAATAATAATAATAATTATTATTATTATTTTAATTTACCGAGCCGTGCCGTCGTGACAAAACGTGTACGATATTATGCCGTATTATTCGTATACCTACCTACGGCGTCGCGGTGGCGTCGTTTCATTATTTTCCCGGCGGCGCCCGGGTGATCGCGGGCTAGATTCGCCGACTTTGCGGCAAAATAAACGGCCTGTGCCGGGTGTCCACCTAACGAACGAACGCTTTAATGGCGCGACGTTCGACGGGCCGGCCGAATCATCAGAACACAACGGTGTCGCGTGAAATATTTGCAAATCAAATCTAGCCTCGACAAAGTCACGACGAAAGTCACGAAGAAAGGTCGAGTTTCAAAATTAAAACCGAACACCGGTTCGTCAACGCGCACAGTTCGCAACGCGTTCACGTCAAAACGCGCTGTTAGACGTCTTTTCGGGACTCGAATGTTAGTTTCGCACTGAAACTGAACGATACGGAAGCAGGGCCGGATTAATCTAACGTTCCGCGTCACGAGGACAACATAATAAATACTCGTAGACGCAGGCATAGGCGTTGGAGGCTTTCAAACCGTTTTAAATTCAAAACGCGTTTTTGGTAAACACGAAATCGTTTAACTATGATTCAGTATTGATCGATTTTATTCACGGGGTTAATCGTTAAGGAACAATAATTATTTCGTTCCCGGGACGGCGGCGCGGCGGCCGCGGAAAGCCGCGCAGCTTCAAAGTAATACTTATTACTTACGAGACGATGTTAATATTCGCCGACGGAGTAACCGAAAACTTAACGTATACTCGTGACGATATTTACGCGATAAATATATTGAAATTATGATTACGGTGTTGCACCACGCGCGAGTAGTCGAATTATTCGTGTGTCGTATACGTACATCACTCAGACCGTGACCGAAATCGATTTCGTTTTATGCGGAAAACGGCCGTCCGCCCGCCGCCGCCGCCGTGGTGATTCGTCCGAGTGATTTTAACCGACCGTCGTCGTCATTTTGGCAGTCACGTCCACGAGTGCGACGCGTGATTTCGTTCGAAATCCCATCTTGGCGGTGGCGTTGGTTCAATTATTGAACGATAATATGAATTTCTGTATAAATTCGGGAGAGCGTTTTACTAAATGTATTTGTATGACGCCGTAGGCATCGACCACGTTGGAGCGACGGAGAATCGGCACTCTGCGCTATTCGGTTAACATACTGTTTCAGTAGGTATAATTATTTTGTTCTCGTGACGCACATATCGATGATAATTAGTTTCAAAACATTTTTATCGATTGAACGCACATATCGCAAGACGTATTGTTGAGAATTTTCAATCGATATTAGCATTTTGGAGGGTGGATTTTGTCGGCTGATATCTCACCAGACGACTTTCCGTAGAACCATTTAATTTCAAGCTGTTCTAGAAACTGCATCTGCTACGTGCACGTTTATGAAATCGTGCTCGAGCACTACATATTATTGCAAACAAATATTTCATTATTATTAAAAAATTTAATTCTCAAAACAAATAAAAGAAATCACGTACCTACACGCTATTTCAGTTGATCGATAACCGTTTTGAGTAACTAAAGTCAATTTTCCAGAATCACTATGGGCCCTACGTGAATTCACAGACTCTGCGACGGTGTACGCTGCATTTTAAGGAGGTAAATCTCCTACCCCCTCGAAATATATCATGGGTTATGCATTATAATAATCTAAATAAAGTCAAACCAAAGCGTTTATCAAATTTATTTTGATTCTAACACCCCTACTTTTCGTGCACGTGCCTATGAGTTTGGCAACAGCTCTTTTCTATTTGATGATGGTTTTACTAAACACCGTGTATTTTTTAAGAGAAATGGTTTTCCGGAGCTCAATACCAGTGACGGTACTTGTTTTGCGGAGCTCAAAGAAAAATAAATCACAACTTATATGGGAACTTCTAAATACTGTTGGGAGAATATACATTCAGACAATTTTAGAACTAAATATCGAATTCATTAAAACCATTCTCTTCTCAATTGGATACATGTTGTTACTTAAACATATTTATGTTTGAATATTTAAGTTTAATTCTATGATAATTCAGTAAAAACACGCCATTTTTTTGAAATTACACACACACACACACACACACACACACACACACACACACACACACACACACACACACACACACACACACGCACACACGCACACAAACATCACACATACTCTGCAGTAATATATACGAATTTGCTCATAATTCTAATTTCTAATTTCAAGTCTAATTTCAAAAGTGTATCAAAATGGTGGTGGCATTTAAACGAACTATTTTTTTCTCGAAACTTATATAAGTGAGTCCAAAAAGGCTTAAAGCCCTTAAGAAAGTGTTTCAACACACACGAATTACTATGAACTAAAAAAATAACCAAGTACTCAGTTTGATCTGCGTGGTTAACTGCTTATGTGTAATTCTCTGGAAACATAATTTGAATTCAAATCAACATTTCTTTGTAATATAATATGTGATTAACTAATACAAATAATAATACCATATCATAAAAAACAACAACGTTTTCATTATAACAGAACGATATTTAACATTGAACTACAAATTTTACAATAGCTATATTATTTATGGTATTTATTTTCTTGCTTTTTCAGCCAAAAGTATATAACATGTAAATATATGCGTAATGTCATCATAGTCAAGGGGTTTATAAATATTTTGGTTAATTGACATTTTTCAAATACCCAACGGGGTTCCCTGACTTTATTCGTTCCTCTGACGTGCTTTAATCGATTGAATGACATAAATAAATACTATTAACGATAAATCATAAACACAATTATTATTATAATTTCATCGCATCGAATAGTGAGCTCACTGTTTTACCCCGAGAGGTTTTTGAGTAATTTCGAACCGTGGGATCCGCGACGTCTGCCCCCACACTACCTTTTCCCTCACGCCGTCACCGCTCGAGATGAACTGGACGGATCATATTCGCACACTTATACCAGTTGTACCACGCACACTGCATCGCACTCGGCCGGGCGTCGCGTCACGTCATGCGATTCGAACGATAATGACATTTTATCGGTCGTGACGTTCAATGTATCGTTTGCAATAATAATAATAATAATAATAATAATCCTCATTTCCTTTAATTCCTCGGTCCGACTTTACTCTATTCTTATTAAGACGTCATGTTTCCAATCTTTTGTCGTTATATTGGAATAATCTGCCTGCAAATGTTGCATTAGACTCAAATATATTATGCCTAATAATGCTAATGATATTTGGCTCAAAGACATATCACTACCGAGATCTTAAATTATCAAGTTCAACCGTCTACGTATATAGGACATTATCTTTTACCGTATCACGCATACAAATAATAAATAAATAAATAAATTAAATTTGAATGATTCCCCTTTTTGCACACTCCGTACTGAGGAAAGCATCTGTGATCTTTCTCATATTCTGTTCAATTATCCTTCTCTCTCTCTCTCTCTCTCTCTCTCTCTCTCTCTCTCTCTCTCTCTCTCTCTCTCTCTCTCTCTCTCTCTATAAAACGTCTTATTTAATTTCTTCTCTTATAACTCCTTCTTATAACTCCTCTTATAACGTTCAATTCGATCTTTCGTTTATTTTAAATTCAAACTCTGAACAGCTACTGTGTCACAAAACGCAACCCCATGCCAAGTTTATTCAATGACCGACATCAAACAAATAATTAAAAAAATAATTCTCAATATCTGGCAAAACGAATGGAAAACTTCTATCACAAAATTAAACGAAATTAAAAACCACATTCTCCCTTGGCCGAACAACACACTCACCAGAAAAGAAGAAGTAGTTATCAATAGGCTCAGAATAGGCCATACTAGATTAACCCACGCCTTCCTAATGAAGAAAGAAGACCCACCCAAGGGGCCTGACTTGTAACGATCCCATAACAGTTAAACACATCATCATCGACTGCAGAAAATACGAATTACAACGGGAAAAAATGCCATCAAACACATTATCTCGCTGAAAACCTCAACATCGATACAACCGACGTTCTCAAATTCCTAAGGGACACAGAACTTCATAAAGAAATTTAATTTAATATATATTATAAGTATAATGTATCTACCGTATTTAATGTAACCGATCTATTATTAATGTAAATACTATGTATTTTTTGTAGCCGATGGCCCATAGTTGCCGAGGCATTTGTCACAATAATAATAAAAAAAAAAAAACTCCGAACAGGTCATTTCTATCATTATTTCTCATATTCAGGAAGCCCGTTTTACATTCTAACAGTTTTCAATAATATATTATAATATACATTTTTTTTTTTACGGTTGTTCTTTCATATTCCAGCTCTCTAACTGTATTCTTGTACTCATTTTGTATATAATAATTTATATATTTGTTCTATGACTGTAGACATGAATAATAGTTGAGCTTAATATATAATAAAAATAAAAAGTAAATAATAATAATAATAATAATATAATTATTATTATTCGCGTCTCGACGACGACGTGCGGTCGTTTCTCGTACACGCGCCCGTCGTCCGCGCTATTATGCCGGTTAGCCCGGGAATTTATTGCGTTTTCTTCGTTTTTCGCGTGTGCGATTCGGCGTCCTTTTGTTTTCTTCCGTTTTCGTTTCGAGTTTTTATCGAACGTAATTTTCCATTATGCGCGCGGGCCGGCGTGGCGGTCCAATCGCGACGACGCCACGCGAGAAAAATTACGTCCGCACACGGTTTGGTGACAATGGAATTAATTTGATTTCTCTCGACGTGCTCTTTCGTCCGTTATCCCTTTGTACGTGTGTTTGTGTGTTAGTGTGTGTGTGTGTGTGTGTGTGTGTGTGTGTGTGTGTGTGTGTGTTTGTGTGTGTGTGTGTGTGTGTGTGTGTGTGTGTGTGTGTGCGCGTGTGTGGGCTGTACTGTCTGTGTGATCGTTCGCATCGATTCGACATTATTCCGCAGTATTCGAGGGTATACGAGTGTTGTATAAAGAAACAACGACAAAAACATAATAAACACAACGCTGGTGATTAAAAGAAAAGCTAAATTAGAGACTTGCAGCCGTCCGTGCGTACCTAATACAAAAATTTTTATTTCGTTTCCCATGGCGTGTCCCTCGGGATTTTTATCCACTTGAATCGAAGAAATTGCGTTGTGTTTAAAATAGACGTATTCCATTTCGGTCCCACATCTCTTAGACTCTGAAACACACTCTATTATAATAAAATTTAAAAAAAGTACCTATTCCGCACCGTGTAGTATTTTTCGATCTTCGATAAATCTTTTGGAAAGTTAAATTAGCAAAGTTAAATTAACAAAAAGTGTTTCCAGAAAAATAAACAACTATCATGATGAAAACCAATAGATCCTTCGGAACACTCAAAATCTAAAAAAGTCTATTTACAAAATAATATTACAACTATTAAACAATTGAAATATTTTCGTACTTTACTGTAAAAAACACGAACATTTTATACATCCCTGAAATATTTAATTCTTTTTTGCAAAACAAAACCATTCGTATACAATAAGTATTGTATAAAACTCGTAAACGTCGATTCTAACTATCTAGCTATTAGTATGCCAATACATTTTAAATAAAAGTATAACTTGGGCTTTATAGTCGTACAGTTTCATATTTAGTATAGAAACACTGATTATTTTTATTGCACTTGTTTTGATTGATAGCCGCTGGAGTTATTATCATTTTTTTTTTTCTTTATAATTTGTATTGTTGTTTCAAATTAATATGTTGTCTGTACAACGTTCCTATTTCATTTATACTCTCAAGAGTTCCCTTTTAAAATGTTTAGTGTCGAAGTGTGTCTCACATAGATAAATCACACGGAGTTTAAGTATAACACTATGATATATAAATTTCTAACGAAAGCCGTACAAATGAATAATGCGAAGTCTTTCTTGTTTTGGTAATTCGTCCTGCGTATACAATTAAAATAGTTCACGTGAGCATAAAAACATAACAGTACTTGTTTTCAAACGATCAAGACAAAACAACAAATGCTGACAACATACACATTCCATCACCATGGTAGAAGTTCGTTATTTGTCCCCTCGGTCTTCGGACAACAAAACAACGATAATTGTGTTTGATTTAGGTAAGTAATGATAAATCGTCTAGGAAAACGATTTTGAGCAAAACTCCGATGTGCTTTTACGCTAATTAAATACACATTTATAACAATCACGAATATTCCTTGATATTAATATCTTTAAAAGAGAGGATTTTAACATCTATATTTAGCTTAAAAGTTGTCAAATTAGCTTTTATGCTTTTTTGAATTTGTACTTGAGTATCATCGGTATATGGTACCTAATAGCCAATTAACATGACTTTTGTAGTGGTGGCCGAAAATTTAGAATTCATTTTTATGAAAATCTCTTACGTTTTTCTTTTTTTTCGTCTATGTTTCAAGAGTTTTTTTTTTTCTGGAGTAGATAAAAATCACTTATTCAAAGTACCAACTAAATACAAATTTTGATATTTTATGGGACTGGACGAAGTCTTCTACCAGAAAAATCGGTTCAAAACACGAATAAAAATAAAATAATTAATACCATTGAAAGACCATTACATAGATCCGTTATCATCCACGTCCGAAATTTATAAAAAATAATGTACGTAATAATGTCTAATATGTCTAATAAAATATGTAGAGATAAGTACATCACAGTCCGATAAGTCTTAAGTCGACTAAACCATTTAATATTGGCCACCGCTTATTTTGACTGACGTTTAGCTGGATGATTGAAACTCAAGTCGTCTAAACTTCGTGCACATTGTGTTTGTTGTTCGTGAATGATTAAACGTGAGACAACTAAATACCTTTCGGAAAACTGTTAATGTCTTTTGTTAATTTTAAATAATTTTAAAACTTCAAATAAGCGTAGGTACAAACGTGTTTCGGATGTAAATATTATAATTTCGTTTGCTGTTCAGAAGTTTTCAGGTAATCGTAAGAATATTCCGTGAGTAAATATTTAACAATCATAAACAGTGAAATAATAGTCATTTAAATACGTATATACGTACTTATAATCGAAATATCCCGAGTATGCCAAAGTTGAGAACTTTATAAAATATTATAATTTATATCGAAAAATATTTTCACCTGAGTCATATATATTTATGTTTGCACTTTATCTAGAGTCTGCGCGCTTCTAAACTTTATCCTCCAAACTTGCAACTACAATACATCTTAAATTTTAATTTTAATTAATAATATAAAAATTTAATGATTGTCGTTAAAATAATGTGTTTTTTTTTTCCGCTCGTCCTTTATGTTCATAATCTTATTGATTATTTTTTGTGTTTTTTTTTTTTTTTTTATATGTTTCTAAACGTTTGTTACGTTGTTTTTTTTTTTTTTTACTTTTACTTCGGAATTTCACAAAGACACTGTCTATAAAGCGATGTTCTCGCTGTTCTCGAATGTAATGGAGTGAGTTATGCAGGGCACCGATGGCGAAAAAGCGTGAGCAAACCTTTGTTTCGCGGTTGACGTAATCAAAAGAAATTTCGCCAGTAATTGCTCGAACCACGAGACGCAATCGCGATAACCCGACGACGACGGCCCGAATCGAGGGTGAGGATGAGTGAATTTAAAATAAAATTAAATAACAACAATAGCAATTATTGATAAACTCGAGACGTGTTACTCATAACGTAATCGCGTATTCGCAAACTCCTCGTGACCGCCAGATCGTCGTCGCACGAAAAAACCTCACAGGAATTTCATACGCGGGCGGGCACCTGTCTCGACGTCTGTTTGCGTACAACGTAAAATAATATTATTTTCCAGGCCGCACCACCGGATGTTCAATAAGTTTGGCGAAATAACCCAAATTAAATCGGTATTTTTCATTGAAATGATGGATTTCATTTCCGAATGCGGCGTCTTAACTTTAAATGTAATTTTCGGGTTTTTTTTTCAATTTAAACGAGGGGGTAGAAATCGTCTCATTGCCTCCTATGACGCTTCGCCACTGCAGGATTACCTCCACTGATGTAAACTTCGTTTTTATTATGTAAATAACCCGGCGAAATACCGTGTTGAGATATTAATTAATATCAGTAACAAAAACACAATTTCAATATTTGAAAAATCGTACAGGTAGTTGTTTAATTATTCTGAACTTCAAAAAAAAAAAAAAAAAGATACGAGGGTATGTACTCAATTTTTGTCATATTCATAAAATGAAATGAAACAATTATTAGTAGGTATACGGATTTCAGCTGATCATTTTGATTATTATTTTTAAATATTTACATACATTTTCTTTCTCGTATAGGAACTCATTATAGGAAATATTATTCCTTTTTCAACCAAAGAATTGTTATTTTTACTCGATGACTTAATAATATTTCACAATGATCCTAATACGGCGAAAAAAAATACAAAAAAAAAAAAAGGAAAGAATGTACATTCAACACGTTAAATTTGCATGTTGTATCTCATGTTTCTTGAAATAAAAATGAGATTTCTGACAATCATAATAGAATTGTTTCGCCTTTTTCTTCTTATAATTTAATTTAAATTTCTTTTTTCATCAACGTATTAGATATTTTCAGTGTAAACCATAATATCAAATAAATACTCCGTATATGCTTCGAGAAGGTCAGAGACACGAGACTGTCCCGGAAATATACAACGTAACCAAGTATTGAGATTATTTCATTACAAATGGGTGTTACCTTTTGAAAACACATCTATAGCAGTGAGGGCAGCGTATAATATTGCATTTTGTTCCAGGTAACACCACTGTCGCATTTCATTGTTCAGTCGCGTTCGATAACCACAAACCATAAACCCCGTGCCATTGGGATTTATCGAAAACATTGTCCGTATTGTTGACTTTGTCTCGTTGTACGTTCAACTCGTTAATGTTATCAAAACACCCACGACAAAGGAATAAAGGTCGCTCGATGATGTTCGCGACGGTGTTCATTATTATCGATTAAATATATTGTCGAATGTCAGGGAAAATGTGAGTTGGGTCCCGGGATATATTATAATCACTTCAAAAAATCACGAGTCGTGTCCGCGATCATGATAAGATATACTCGAGTTGGGTCCGGGGTGTCGTACGATAACACTCGAGTTGGGTCCGCGGCGTTTTACGACAATACACGAATCGGGTCCCCGGTATAATTTTATCGTAATGTCGTCGATAGTCCGCCGTTATCGTGTGACTTGTTGTTCGATGTTGGAGTTGACTGGCATCTCCGTGTCCATCTGATATTTCCAATATTTATCATTTTATTTGATTATTTCCGTTTAATCTCGTATAATAACAGCTGTGACTTGCTGTTAGATGTCGGCGTTAGAGTAGACTGGCACGTGTGTGTGTTTTGTAGTGTTCGGGTAAAGTTTTGTAGTGTTAAATATAATATAAACCAAATAAAATATTTTAAATATGGAAACATGTCTTGAAAAAGGGGAAAAAATTATCATTGAGCATGGCTTTAAATTTCGCTTCCGCAAAATGATGCGAGATGATATTGAACGTTGGAAGTATTTTCGAAATACGTGTAAGTGTTTTATAAAATAATCGTCCACTTTAGAACTAATAGAGAAATTCAACGAGCATAAAATACTGTCGGGACCTAACTCATGTATTCGATAAAATACGTCGGGACCCGATTCGTGTAATTTTATACATTTGGGACACAACTCGGGATTATTCGAATATTATGACTAAAGCAAGGACTTTCATACATTAAAAAATTATCAAATATGCATATTAAAATATGCACTTTTGAATCAAAAAATTAAAAATATGCAGTTAAATATACCCTTAAAAAATCAATTTTATCATTATTCTATATAAGTTTTAACTAGATTTATTTTATCGAATTGATTTGGAATCTTTTTTGAATGTTGGATCCCATTCTTCTTAATTATTATTTTGCGTCTAATAAAACAAAAGAGGTATTTTAAAATAATTGTAGAATTATTCTCAAATATTTACCTAATCTAAACTAGAACTGCACTGAATTATTAATAATTTTTTTGATGTTTGCAAATCTCAGAGAACGTACCACATACCTACTATTCTTTAAATAAATATACAAAAATAGATATAATAATTACTGACCATTATTATTATTTCAAGATAAAATTTATCTTTATCGTCTTTATACGTTTATAACGAATTGTTGACCCTGATTCATGAAAAATATTCACCAAAGCGATTGATTTTCGATGAATCATCAAAATATGCACTAAAAGCTTAAAATATGCTCTTATAATCAAAAACATGCCACTTAAACCAAAAAAATGTCCAAATATGCAAAAATATGCACAAAAAACTCTGAGTATTTCATCATAAACGCTATGAAACGTATTTTGTACTTAACAAGTGTGTACCGTAAACCACCCGAGTATGACTCGCACAGACGGCACCGGGCGCGATTTCACCACGACGCGCGTGGTCGCACACGGCGCGGCGTCGCGCACCCAGTGTTTCTTTGTCTGCGGTGACGTCGCCGTCAGTGGCGTCGTTTCAGTTTTTTCTAGACTAGGGCGACCATTTACTGATAAGCCGACTGAACTTTTTTTTATGCCGACTAAAATGTATTGTATAAACTATTAAATTATGTTCATAAGGGGTGAAAAAGTATTATTCATAATCGTCATTCGTATTCGTCATAATATGACGACTCTTCGGCTGCACTAAAATAGATTGAACAATATTTATTATTTAATCAATTTTTGTTTAAAAATCGATAACAATATGAAAATATCTTTTCTTATGGGTGGAATCATAACGACTATAATATATATAAACTAAACTAGTCCACTAAGGTATTAGTCTAAAAATTAGGACGTTTTGTACTTAGTACAGTGTACCGTTTTAGCATTTGGGTATGTCAATATGTGAGCGCCCCCCGTTATCTCAATTTTATCATTTAAATCAGGGGCGTCCAACCTTTTGTGAAGACTGGGCCACATCATATAGATAGAAGTTGTTGTGGGCCACATACTTTTTTAAATAATAATACATTCAAATTTAATGATTAAATTATAATCTATAATACAACAATACATTTTTTTATAATTTTACAATAGCGAATAATAAGCAGAAATATTTTTACAAGTATTAATATTTCATAATTTATTGAGTACACAGAAAAATAAATTTATTTATAATAAAAAAAAGTTTTAGTTTAAAAAAGTTAAAAGTCATCAGTTTTTTTTTAATGTGAAATTTGAAATTGCTTTTTTTGTGAAAGTAACGAATCAATATCCGGATTGATTGAAGTTGTAGCAATCTCTAAACAACTTTCATGGTGCTTGTCTGATATAGTAGACCGATTCTTAGTCTTTGTGTTTTTCATTCTTAAAAACAATTGTTCGCAAATGTAAGTATACGGCCGAAAAGCGAGAACATGAATAAAGCATGGTCATGAAGGACTGGATATGTTCCTTTGGGTAGATATAATTTATAAAAATCTAATTTGATGATTTATATTTTTAAAATAAATTTGTTCTCGTCATATTAATATATTATATATAATTAATTCATGGTTTTTAAATTGAAGTGAGGGCCGTACCAAAGGGGATTTATCGATTCCGCCGGAACACCTGGTTTAAAAAAAAATCATATATCGATTCCGCCGGCTATTGATTCCGCCGGCTACTGTTTATAAAAATCATTTATCGATTCCGCCGGCTATTGATTCCGCCGGCTACTGTTCATAAAAATCATTTATCGATTCCGCCGGCTAGGTACTATACATAGTACGCACAAAAATAATATTGTTGAGTAAATGGTTAATCATATTAATTAGTACTCTTTTTATCAATACATTGCCATTTAAATGCATTTAAATATTTAACATAATCTTTTTTATAAAATTTAAAGTTATCATACAAAATTAAATCATTTTTGCGTTCACTAGAAACAATAGTAAAATTCATATTTAATAAATAAATGATGTACACATATACGCAAGATCACCACACGACTGATTCTACGGAACACAAAAATGCAAGTCATATCTGAAATAAGATAAGATATTGGTAGTTGTGTTCGGGATGGTATCGTTTATTTTCGCTAACGAATATGATTAACCATTTACTAAACTATATTATTTTTGTGCGTACTATGAAGAGTACCTAGTCGGCGGAATCGATAAATGATTTTTATGAACAGTAGCCGGCGGAATCAATAGCCGGCGGAATCGATAAATGATTTTTATAAACAGTAGCCGGCGGAATCGATATATGATTTTTATGAACAGTAGCCGGCGGAATCAATAGCCGGCGGAATCAATAGCCGGCGGAATCGATACCAAATCGGCGGAATCGATATACGCCCGTACCAAAATCTACCGCGGGCCGCGGGTTGGACACCCCTGATTTAAATATAGACAATAATAAAGTCAATAATATTGTATTCAAAATGTATTTTCTACAGGTTTAATGGTTTTATTATTATTATTATTATTATATTTTATATTTTTCGTATGTACCAACTATTGAGAGACTGAGCAGCTAAACACTAGACTGAGGCAAATTTATGAGTTGCCTCCGCCCAAATGACGCCACTGGTCGCCGTGTTAACCGGTCCCCGCGGTCGTTATGTCCGATAGCCGTGCTGCGGTCCGGTGACGACGCCGCGCCGCGTCCGCGCGACCGTATTATATCGGTCACGCGGCTGCAGCCGGGTCGTATAACGTTACGCGCACGGTAGTCGGTAACACGGTAGCCGACCCGGGGTGTAACGGTATACGTGTTACGACGACGGTTACTCCGATTACACCATTGTCGCCGTTGTCGTCTGCTCAGCGAAATCGCACGCGCCTTGATACGGTGGGTGAGTTTGGCGAGGTCGTACGCGAAACCATGTGAATCCGACGGCCGTCAGACCCGGTGTTGTACACAGTCACCCGGGCCGTGCGAACGGACGAACGGAGGAGATCGGAAAACGATTCCGAAACCTTACGTCGACGGTAAAACGTGTACGCGTTTGTTATCTAAACGTCGGAACGATCGCGAGACCGACTTTCGTACCCGAGTGCGTGTCTTCAGCAGTGTTGGGAAATATCTAGATAAATTTATCTGGATAACAATTATTTATCTTTTATCTTATCTAGATAAATTTATTTTCAGTTATCTTTATCTTTATCTAGATAAAATTTTAGTTATCTATGAGTACCTATATAGATAGGTAATTTATTTAAATGGCCTGGAAAAAAAAATAAATTTAAAATATATTATTTTATTGATTCTTTTTTTTTTTTTTTTTAAATGAATCGAAAAGATTACTGAGAAAAACTCGTGTGGAGGCCCAGGAAAGGAGATTATAATACGTACTATTATGAAAGTGAAGTAGCCATACGCAACAATTTGTTAAAAAATGCAGAAATGTATTATTATTTTAATTTTAAGTCAGAGAATGATTTGTCATCTTTTATGAAGTTTATTTAAAAAAGTACATGTATTTTCAAATGTTTTAAATTACGTATTTTTATTTTTTTCACCTTATACCTGTAGGATGTAGATCCTGAATATTTTCAAAATTAAACATGAAATTATCTCAAATTTATCTAGATAAAAATGTACTAATTTTTATCTTTTTCTAGATAAAATTTATTATAATTATCTTTATATGTATCTAGATAAAAATGTTTATAATCATATTTATCTTTATCTAGATAAATTATTAGTTATCTATTCCCAACACTGATTGCGTTATTAAACATCTTGGTTTCGACCGGTGAAACACCTGACACCAATAAGTAAAAATAATTTATCTGGAAACCAACACTGGTCTTCAGGTACGGTTTCCTATGTGCGACTGGCCGCCACGACTGGTCGCAACTATTGAACGCTGCGTGCCGACCTGCGTTTCCTAAATGCGACTTTACTTTGCGGCTGGTGTATAATAGTTC
Source organism: Therioaphis trifolii (assembly GCA_027580255.1). NCBI lineage: Eukaryota > Metazoa > Arthropoda > Insecta > Hemiptera > Aphididae > Therioaphis > Therioaphis trifolii. Next base: position 31,526,667 of record CM050410.1, on the reverse strand, counting down.
ATTTTATTGCAATATTTCGTAGTTTACGGACGTGTTTAGTTTATGACTTTATGTTTTATTACTTATAATTGTTATACCTTACAAATTTTACGAACTGCGATAGAGGAAATTACTATGAATAATAATCAAATAATTAGAATTTTATTAGAAGATGAAGAAGAAAAAGATGAAATGTATAATCGATTAAAAACTAATTAAAGAAAATCAATAGATATAGTTTTTTACAACTCGAGAAGATGAAGGTTTTTTTGAAATTCCAATAAGGCCGGCCGCACACCAAAAGAGCAAAACTGTTTTAGTCAGCGTTAGTCATTTTTGTCTAAAGTCACTTAAAAACAATTTCTTTTGGACATTAACATAACAGTAAATGGACATTTACATAATAGTAAACAGAAATTCCGCAAAATTTTCCGTCATAAATTAGGTACTTAAAAAATCGCAAGCCGTAACGACTATTTTCGACACGTACGCGTCAATCGCGCATAAGAAACCATGTTCGCAATTTAAACATAGATCAGTAGTTGTGACTAGTCGTTGCGTTCAGTCGCATGCGGCCAGTCGCAGATAGGAAACCGTACCTTTAGGCTCGAATGGGTGGGGGGGGGAGACGTGAGAGAGACTTTAGCGTCCTCAAAATATATCCGAAGTAATGATATTTTACTCGTTTTTACTTTGTTCGATATTCGATGTTGATAAAGCGTTTTCCCGAAATTTATATTGTCATTCGAATTGGTCGTTTTAAAATTAAACTTTTGAAATCTAATTAACTTGAGATGCACGAAATCGTTTGATGATAAAAAATAAAATAATTTCCATCATTTTGATATGATTGAGTGTTATATTGGTCGAATATCGTGGTATATTATTGTCGACTCGAATTTTCAATACGATATAATAATTTATTTCAAAGTGAAAAGTTTATTTTGAAAAGGAAATACTTATGGAAAAATCGGCATCTCGGGATTTGAGTTATAGTTACGGACGAAATCAATTATTCGAAAAATCGGTTGTATTAAAAAAGAAAAAATGAGATGGTAAAGAAACATAATATTGTAAAACCGATCGATCATATTTTGATCCACATAAAATCTAAAAGGATTATTGATTCTCTAAAATTATTTATCTATTATCAATGTGATCTTAAACGAGAACGATTTCATTGAGAATCAGAGGAGCAGAGTTCATTCTGGTTGATGGATTTTTATAATTATTTCGGGATCCACTGAAATTTAGATCCCGATGTGCCATTCGTGGGAGTGCGTGCACATTCACCGACAGTCAATACAGTCAATAATGGACACGTGTCACGTACTCGTATTCTTCGTCACCACTGTGGTCCGTCGTCGCCCTTGCGAAGGGTACAAATATTTACACCGTATTAAACGATGTAAACGTTTACTTAACGTAGTACCATTTATGTTTTGCGGAAAAAATATCACTTACACACACACACACACACACACACACACACACACACACACACACACACACACACACACACACACACACACACACATACACACAACACGCGCGCAGGTAAAACAGCGAAATGAAATCTTGAAACACTCCAAAGACGTTCTAGAGCGTAAATGCCAATATTGTAAACATATTACAATATCCAATATTCATATATAGTATTACGGCGGCGTATATATTGTATGTACATACGTACTTGATGTGTAATAACAGCTGTAATACCTGAACACTGGAGTATATTGTGTTTCCAACACTTAACGTTTACGTTCTGGAATAATACTTCGGGCGATGCGTGACAACGGTCTAAAACCGTTATTGCATTTTGCTACGACTCGAGAGGTTTTGTTTTAATTCGATTTTGAAAATATTGGATATCGTACAATAGAAAATATCGCGCGTGCCAACATGGTTTACGGAAAATCGATAATACGACAACGAGAGGGAAAAAACGGTTCGATTTCGATGAATCGGATACTCATTGCGACGAATACGCGAAATATTATATTAACCCTCAACAGGCAAGACCGGTCACCCTGTGAGACGGGAACAATTTTTCAAGTACTCCGCATCACTAAATAGTATCGATAACAGGTTCTCCCTCCCCATCTCCTCCTTTTATCGACCATCCTACCACCGGCCTAAATTATAAAAAAAAATTGTTTTTTGAATGTCAAACATTTTTTAATAAATTAAAAAACTATTTTATTTTATTTTTTCACCTTCAAAACACTTTTAAGAAGGTACGTATTAATAAAATAGTCAATATAAATGTATAAAAAGTGCATTTAATAATTTCAAGAGTTAATAAAAAACGCTTGAGTCATTCACGACCAGCTTTGTTTGTTTGGTCAAGATTATGGCATTGTTTGTCAAGGGTTAATATTGTGCCTGCAAGCGTGCATAACGCGCGGCGAGCACGTATGAAAATACAACCGATAAATAATGACTTATTGTCGATCGCATTCAGTCTTAAAAGGTAACGCTGTTGTAACTGTCGCAATCGTCAACTCGTCGTTTATGTCACGCTCAGATAAATATTATGCTTAAGTGAACAGAACACGGGGACGTGTAGAGTACGAATAGGGAACGCGAAAAACAAAGTAGTCGAGTTTTTGACATCTAACGCAGAGCCAAGTTACATTTTTAGTCTCTACACAAATTTATTGATCGTTTCCCGCTTAATCTCCGCACGTGAAACAACCCACCACAGAGAAGTGTTTTAATATATACATAATATATTTATTTAAAGTCACTCGTTCACTCGTATTCCGCTATACCCGTTGTGTTCGTGCACTACCCTCGAGAAAAGCGATAATTATATATAATAACTACGTATTTATATACTTGGTCGATTTTATAACACACCCGTCGCGTAATAATCAGGTTATTTGGTTAGTGTTAGTTTTTTGAACGCAGATGTCATCAGTTTCTCGGTTAACCGTAAAATATAACTAGAAAAACTTTATTTATATATAATGTTATTTCAACTATCCGATTATCAAGACCGGCCAGTGCGGTAGAGATTAGCCGACGCCGACTGTCCGTTAGGATAGTATATGAACATCGACAGCCCCCCTTTCAATCGAATAGAACGAGGGAGGCGTGTTGCACTGGTCCGTGGAAAACGCAGATGAAACAAAAAAAAAAAAAAACCAAAAAAAAGTCTAGTTCGGGTCGACTCGGACAACAGACAACGGTAACAGTGACTCGGATCATAGGCGCCGACTACACGGGGGCAACGGGGGAAATTGGCCCCGTACTTAGATTTTAACGGGGGCGTCGCCCCCATTCTTCGTCTTTTAACGGGTAGTAAAACGTAGAAAACAGCACTTCGCTGTTAACTTCGCAGTTAAAAGACTATCTTGGTTTAAAACGAATCAAAAAGACGAAAATATGACTTCTCTAAGACCATGTTGTCCATAATTTAGAAGATACTATATCAAATTTGAGACATACGTTTCACATTTTATGGAAATCTGCAAAGAAAAAATGGTCAGATTTAAAATTAGATGCACCAAAAGAATCTAGAAAACGAAAAATACCTCAAAAATATGAAGACGGGGTAGAAGTAAGTCCTTTGAATTTTCACCTGAAATTAAATATGATCAAATATATAAAGAAATCATTGATCATATACTTTCTGGTTTACAACTAAGATTTAACTCTGAAATTGGATCATTTTTACGTAATGTGGAAATGTTTTTAATTGATCCAAAAATATCACTACAAATAATATGTAAATTTTACAAGGATGATTTAAATATTGATAAACTAAAACTTCACAGAGATATGTTTCATGATATAATTAAAGGCCAAGGATCAGTTGTTTCATCATTTGCAGATAAACTAAATATTTTTAAAAATAAATCGTATTTAGTCATTAATTTAACAGAGCTCAAGAAATGTATGCAATTGATATTCACAGTACCAGTCACTACATGTACTACTGAAAGATAGTTCTCCATGTTGAGAAGGTTAAAAACTTATACCAGAAGTACCATGACGCAAACCAGATTAAATGGTCTGGCACTTTTAAATTTTCATAACACAGTAACAGAATCTTTAGACCTAAGCAAAATAGGAAATATATTCATAAATAAGTGCATGACAAGAAGATATACTTTTAAATTGAAATAAATATCATTTTAGATTATAATTTGTTTTCATCAATAAAATGTTAAGTACCTAATGCAATTAAGTTTAAAAAAAAAATAAAAGTATAAGTATTTTATTCGCCCCCATGCTAAAATATAAAAATCGGCGCCTATGACTCGGATCGTTTTCGACGGAGTGTTAGAACTCGTCCGTCCTGTTCTGTCGACCGACGACGCGGTCAAAGCGAACAATCGGTTGGCTTGACTGCACGCGTACGTTCGTTCGTCACACTCTGGAAATGCATTGCGTAAAAACGCGTGTGTGAACGTTTCAGTGGCGTGCAACGCGATACCATTACCAAGGTTACCGCGGGATCAAAGTCTAGACTCGAAACCCGTTCGAGGCGCACGCCGGTCGGACGATTAGACGGTTTTTTGACCGGGTCAATCTGTTTTTCTACGTTTTTTATTTCTTGTATTCAATCGACTGCAGAAAAAATAATAACATTACACACTCTTTGAAATGCCTTCGAAACCGTTTATAAAAAAAGCTGGTAAGTGAGATGATGGTGGTACAAGTTCGTCCTTCGTTCCAAGTCGGTCCTCGGACAAGATATTGGTGATGAATGTATTAAGTTTTACAGAAATGATGACTCATTTCTTTAGTATAAAACGATTCTGAGCAAAGCTTCAGTGTAATATAATTTCTATCGTATACATTATTATCTCGAGTCACGATTATTGATATTTTTTTGGTATTGATAGTTTAGTAAACTTGTATTAAAATTTCAGAACTTTCGTAAAAAATTGAATTATAATTTATTAAAGTGTGTATAAAAAAAAACACTGAGTCACGATTTTTGAATTGTTGTTAGGATAATTAGGTAGGTATATGAGTAAGGTCATATTAAATTTTCAGAACTTTTTTTCAAATATTTAAAATGATATGACATAAAAACTTTCAAACAATTTGGTAAATTAAAAGTTCTATGTTTAAGTCAAAACTGCTATAAATGTTCTGAAAATGTTGTCCAATATAAAAAAGTATGTATTTGATATTGGATAAAATTTTCAAGTTTCTAGCTTCAATACTTTTCGATTTATGACTAAATACCTAAAATCTGAACAGTGAAAATCTCGTTTACGGCGGATTTTTACCGATTTTACCGTTTTTACTCAGTTTTTCGATCATCATTCTTGATTACTGGAAAAACTATGGAGATTTTGGAAAAATGACCTCTTTAAAGTACCATGTCAGTTCAATTTCGAATCTAAAAAGTTGCTGGACGAAACTTTTGGACTAGGATTTCTATACAAAAAAGTGTTTACAGAAAAAAAAAATAAACATAATTGTAAAACTATAAGATCTTTCGCTTCACTCAGAATCTATCATTATTCGACTCAAAGGCTACTTCAGCAACTGATACAATATTTAAGGTTGCCGCGCACTGGATCGGGACGGGACGGAAACATCACGTCGGATCGGATCGGAACGAAACCGAATTGTTTGTTGACAATATTTTGACGGATTCCGAAGCGTTATCCGATTGCAACCGCACGCGCACTACCATAGACTTTTGGTCGTTATCGTTTTGAACTTGTTGCTTTGTACGCAGTTTTAAATGTTAACAACTAAGTCTTCAACTACAAACTGTTTTAATTTAAATATTTATACGGTTTTTTTTTCAATAAAAACTGTGACGCAAAAAATTAAAAATATGTCAGATGAAAAAATGACGCGTGAAGTTCAGATATATTCATATTCATACGACATAAGCCATAAATACTATTACGACTCCGTTATGAAGGAAAATGCTCGGAACTCTCCTTGTTTTTCCCTTGACCTGTCATTATCGTTATTTTTTATTGACGCAAAAACGAATCCTGTACTCCGATCTCGCGGAAATTCTTTTAGTACCGTCAGAAACCTCGTGAGTTTTGAAACGTCACATCGTTCTAAAACGTTTCAACGTTTAAAACGAAATTCGACTTTTGTCGATTATGCTGCTGTTTCACGTGCCTCGTTTTTCGGTCCGAAAAGTATTCCTCTACCGTCAAAACGTAAGTTATCGAATATTTAATACCGAAAACACTAATTGTATTGCTAATTCGTTATTTGTACGAGAAATGAAACACAAAAAAATCGGGACAAAACCGTCGCTTTTTGACGAGTGGCCGCCGCGGCGGGGAAACGTCGCTCGTGCAGGACGCGAGAAAATAAGCCGAATTATAATATTATTGTATATACGATATTCGCGTTCGGTTTTCTCAAATCCGTTTCGACGAACAATAACGATAAATTAGTCTGCCGTCGTCGCGACGGTCGAAAATGCGAAATATCACGTCTGAAAATATATTATTATATTCGTCTTATCTGGCGGCACGAGATATTATTGCGAACGGAATAATTTATAACGTAATAATATTATTAACCGTTGCGTCATGGCGACATTTGAATAGTTTTTATTAATATTTAATTTTCAACTCTTGGAAACGGACCAAATCGTCGATTCGGATGTTTAAAAATACAGAAAGACCATCGACGGATTACGGACGAATATTGCGCTAGCGACGGTCTCATTTGAATTACAAGGCTTGAAAAAAAAAAAACAACAACAACATTATTCATGCACCTCCTACGTAAAATCATTTAAATCAGTACGCCAAATCTTAATTAATTTACATTCGCATAAATTTAGCAAAGCACTCTATTTTTAATCGATTTTTGTATTTAATTAGTTGTTATTCAATAATTTCTACGCTTTGAACAACCATATATTCTCGACGTTTCTTTAGTTTTACATAAATTTTGATATTAATTTTTAAGATTTTATTTGTGCATTTTTTTTTCCTTTATTCTAAGAACGTTTTTCGCCGAAATGTTGTACTTTTCAATCATTAATATTATGCGTATCTGATCAATAATAGGATAATAAATAATATTATAAATCATGAGTATTTCGTAATTATAAGCGTTTTAAGTTTTAAAGAGGCGCGGCAATACGGTAAAACTTCGTGAGGCGTCCCTCCGCCTCGCTGCACCGTGTTCCGCTAAACTTTAAATACTCATATAGGTATAAAAAGCTATTGATCCGAATCAAATATTTATAAATCGTGATTTTCGACTGAAAAATGATTCTCGGAATTTACGAAATCGAAAGTATAGATTGTGTTAAGACGAATACATAAATAAAATGAAAAGACGTGGAAAGGCTTAAGTAATAGTATAAACATGAATGGGCCGTGTCTCAAATATCTTTGTCTTACGATACATTTGTATCTTTACACTTATAATGTGTATATATTTTTTTTCAGTTCAGCTAATATATGGAAATCGCGTTATTTTTTTTCCTGTTTTTTTTTTAGAACTTAATCGAGAATATAATATAGATCTCATTGATTCAAAGAAATGACGGTTAAGTTTTAAAAGCGTATCATATAATTATGTTATATTATTACATAATTATGTTTCCGTGCCTGACTGAAAGGATTTTACACAATTTTTAGGGAAATATTCCAAGAGTAAAATAAGTTTTATCGGCTCTCTACTACTTAACAGTACAAACACTACAAACTATAAACTATAATATCCTGTGATAATATAAAAAAAAAAAAAAATGTATTCAATATTATAATAGTTTGTGTTTATCATTACTAGTTGAACGGATGTTTTCTCTCGTTGATTTCATTCATTCACTGATATGATCTTTCTCACCAGAAACGTTTGAAAACCACATAAAAAAAAAAAAAAAAAAAAATTATGTGGAATTTTCAAAATCATTAAAGTGTATTGTAAGTTTATAATCTTTTTGTTTGATGATAATAGAAAATGATACACGTATAATAACGTAATACATATTTTATGAAATATAAGTTGGGCATATTGACATAGGCACATAATATGTCCAATATATTATATACTAAAATAATTATTAATTATTACATCAAAATAAATAGTTTTTTTTTTTTTTTTTTGAAAGTAAAAGCTGATGAGTCTTATTATATTCTATTTAATGTGTTTTGGTAAAAAAAATACATATATCTTTTATTTTCAGAAAATTGTATTAAAATTGTTTTTGGTTTCGATAAAATAAACCTTCAGACAATTATGATTAAAAAGTTAAATATAATATAAACGGTATACTGTACACTGCAGCTTTGCTAAGAATCGTTCGATTAAATAAACCATTTATCGTTTCTTTAAAACGCAATACACCCGATTCCATTATACAGTTCGAAAAGCGAAAATTACCCAGTGATGCGAAGAACGCCGTTTTAAATTTCATTTCAAAAGAATTGAGTATTTACGAAATGCATCATTTTTTTTCAAATTTACTTGTTGTAAACAACAAGTAAATTTTAAAAATATACATAAAAACAAACATGGAGATGGCTAGCCATCAGAGTGAGAAATCCGTCTGATCTTGTATCTAGATAAATATTACTAGTATCTTGCACGTTCCTGAATAAAATTATTTAACAAAGAAAAAATCATCATTACATAATCTGGAAATCTTTGGAACGGTGTCAGGAAAAAAAATTACAATTAATATAAACGAATTACGATTATCTGAGAAATCGTATTGAATTCTCGTTCACTCGTGGTCGGAATAATGGCAAAACGTCTTGTTGCGCGTAACGCTGTTCTAGGTATACGAAAAATCCGCCGCCACACAGTGTCGCCAAATTAAAAAGCCTGGCCAAGTGGTTTTTTCTTCAAATGACATCCTGTAACACCCCGGAAAGAGTCGAGTTTTATGTTTTTTACGTCCCAGAACCGAAATTCGTCATAAAGTCAAAAATGTTTTCTCTTATTTGAATGGTTGTAAAGGGTTATTTTTATTTTAATTAGATTTTTTCGAATCGCATGACAACATATACGTTATTAAGATATTCAAAGTCCATTGCGATGCACGTTTTTAATCCAACCCATTTCGAGGTGGTAAAAGAAAGACTTTTTTTATGTCTGTATAATATTTACAAACGACATCATATCTATGCGACAGTCAGTTGTTAAGGTTTTAGATCCCGAATTTCATATTTTTATTTTACGTTTCTAAGGGATACAAAGTATTTTTTAGTTTCGTCGTAAGTTTTCGAGCAACATATCGATAACTATTGAAAAAATATTAATTAAATTCCACTTAACATTTGAACAGCTCGTTGTCAAAATGAGCGCGATTTGCGCAACATATGAAACGAGTTAATCGTTAAATAACGACCTAACGACCTATTCATATAATATGTAGGACGTAAGATGGAGTCAAGTCTCATAAGTAGGGATGAGAAGTTATAGGAGCTAAAGTAGACAAAATATGCATGCAAATATGCGAGGAAAAATTATGATATATGCATCAAAAATTTGAAAATATGCAAAAAATGTATTATAATATGCAATTTTTTCTATAAATAAAAAACGTGTTTTCAATAAGTTAATATTTAAATAATATTTCGTCAAATTTGATTCTATTTAAATATCAATAATTTTTAACTGAATGGTAAAAAATTAATACTAGGTATAAATATGAGATGATAAATGATTGGTAGGTGTATTGATTATAATATATTGATAGTCAGGTGATTAAATCTAAAAAAAAACAAAAATTCCATTTTATAAGTTTTGTAATATATTTGATAATTATTTTTTCAAACCTGTAAATTTGTTGCATTGAACCTCCAAATTGTTTTAATATTTTCGGCATCCATCATCTCCGACGATTGTCCGAAAGAATATTTTTGTATGGCAAAAAACGTCTTTCCACATCAGCTAAAGTAATGGAGGCATTCTCGAAGTAAATAAGGTCATTTTTCATGTCGATTGTATTCAAATCCCCATAATTTTACTAAATATGCATTTTTATGCACAAAAAAAAACCATGAATATGCAACTTTTAAGAAAACTACCAATATATGCAAAAATATGCGAAATTTAAATATCAAATTTCAATTCATTAAGTTATAGAACAGATTTTTAGCTCACCTAGCTATAAATAGAAGACATAGAAAAAAATATGCAAATCCTATAACTTCTCATCCCTACTCATAAGTAAACAAATTAATATCGTAATTATTTATTTTCGACGGCACGTAATTATATTTTTAATCTTTTCGAATTTGTGCAATTATCACGTTAAGTAAGTACGGTTATCAAATATCTGAGTAATACCAACTACCGGGTATTATTGTTTATTATTAATTATATACGTCGCGATATTAACAGCTTTATTTCAAATATATTTATTTGTGAAAAGCTACATGTTTTGACGAAGCGAAATAGCCGGTAGAGGGCTGTTTTTTTCTAAAACGGTTGTTGGTTGACCAACTTCAACGCTTGATTTTTTTTTTTTTAATTCGATAAACGAAAAAAAAATCAAATCGAAATCAAATCGTTCAAACAATTCTCCTGGACAATGTGCGCACAAAATTAAAACTAAACAAATAAAATTGTTTCGGGATTTTGGCCGGGTCGTTTGCATTTTGAAATGCCGTTAGGCAAACACGCGGCGATACGCGAGTTGATAAATTAACCGGATATGGAGAAAAGACGCTCGCGTATCGACTGCGTGGCGGGGTGGTTTACTCGCGATTTGTCGAACTTTCGGATCCGTTAACGGAACACGAGCGGGTGGCCATGTGCAGCCCGGGTCGTCGTTATATCGAGATATTGTGTGCGTGCGTTTGCGTGTGTGAGTGTGTATAAACGCGATGTATATGTGAGTGTGTGCGTGTACGTGTGTCTGCGTCTGTGTGCGTGCGGCGCATACGTGCCAGCGTGGGAGAAAAGTTCCTTAATTGAGACGATCCCGAGGGTTTCTGTTATCTGCGAGAAACCGTCGAGAATAACGCGCGCGTGTGCGCCCTGTCCGAATACGGTCGAAAAACCCCCGTAGTATACCGTGAAACAGAAACGTCGTGACCGGGGGGTTTTTATTTTTATTTTTATTTTTATCGTACTTTATAGGTTTGTTCCAACAAGCGCGGCGGTCAAACTGTCATAGAACTGGCGGGAGCATGCGCAGTAGAATTTTTCCGTTCCAACACAACACCCGAAACACAAACTCAAACTGTCAGACGGTTGTTCCAACACGTCATAATACTAATTTGAAGATTGGTTGTTGACAGTCAAAAATATGATCCACTGATTCCGACGGGGACTAAGGCTCGGGCCACACGATGCGTTGGTGCCGCATGCGGTGAAATAAATTGCGGTGACACCGATGCGGTGTGGCAGCATGTGATAAGATATTTTTAAAATTTTAAATATTTTATGAAAACAAGGGCAAACAAAATTTTGATCATTTTCCTACTCGGTGTTGTATTGAAAGGTTTGTTTTGTCAACGCTTTACTATGTCAAGTAAAACTTTATTACAAGTTCTGTGTGCGGCAGAAGCAGCTGGAGAGCTGAATATACTCACTCCACCAGAACGAAGATACTGGGTCCATCCAATTAACTCCGACCGTGAAAAAAAAAAAATTGACAACTTTTTATGAAAATATTCGCAAGGTAGACTCTACCTCCAAAATCAATTTTTCAAAATCAAACATTTTTAAATATATAATTTGTAAAGAAATTAATCAAAATGTTTTTTTCAAAACTAACGCATGCGTTTTCACCGCGTCGTGTGGTCGGTATAATTGGAATACACGTGTTTTGTATTGATAACAGTGTGCGGTGCTGTCGCATCAACGCAGCATGTTGCGGTGAAAACTCGCCGCATACGGCAACACCGCGTCGTGTGGCCCATTCGATATAAAACAATACGTTATGTAAATAAACCCAACGCATGCGGTGATAACGCATCTCGCCGCATGCGTCAAAAACGCATCGTGTGGCCCGGCCCTAATAGTCAGAGGAACAGCTGTTATCATATTTATTAATAGTGTTATCGATATTTCAGTAATATCTGTTATCAATTGTACGCGTTTAAAAGCAATTTTATTATTAAATTTATTTTCATTTTATATTTGTAATAAATAAACTCGAAAATAATAAACAACATCATTGACAGTCCGAAAAGCGTTCCAACAGGGCTTGGAATCCGTGATTAATCCACGATAACGCATGCGCAGTAAACCAATCACGGATCAGTCGGAAACTAGTCCCGAACTCCGTGTTGGAACAAACCTATTGTAAGACGGACGATACTATTACCGCACGGTCGCGGCCAAAGACCCGACGACGGTTCACACTGTGATCGTATACAATAGATTTCCACGTGCGTATCACCTCCTCGAAATTTTCCGTCGGGTACCCCCGAAAAACCTAAGATGGGGAATCCGCACGAAACCATCGTTACGCCAAATAGCGTTTCGTGCTCGATAACTCGATCGAATAACATTATTCGTTTTCCCCCCTTTATCTCGAGTACGCAAATAACTTTTGTATAACGGCGGGAACCGAAAATCGCGAAATAACGCTCGAAAAACATTGAAAACTTCGGTCGGGAATTCTACGTGAAGGGAAGACGGTGGTTTGTCTGTATAGTATCGAATTTGGAAAAACGTAGAGGCAAAAAAAAAAATACAAATCGCTGACTGACTTTTTTCATGAAAACACTCGACGAAGATATAAAATATTTAAATGTTAAGTATCTACCTATTCAATTTGTTTTACAAATTTCCAATAAAAATCGACGCCTCGAATTATCAGTATCACGAACTCGCTCCTGTTCCCCTTGAGACACGACGTAACCATATTAGTGTGTTAGACCGACGTGACGGCCTACGCGAAATGAAGTTCAAAACGCAAAATGTAAATTAAAGACTGTTGCCAGGTCTACAAAATTAATTTCGTAACATAACAGATAACATTTCACATAAATCACAATAATTAATACGAATAACAATAAATTACGTCAAACACAGTATAACGCAAGACGCGCGCGCACACCGATGAACAACCCCTTTTGTTAAATCTCACTTCTCACTCACTAGTCTTCTCCAATAGGGTCGCCGATATTTTTATTTATTTATTTATTTATTTTTTTTATATATTATTAAAGCTACCAATATAAAATTATTACAAATTAACAGTTACAAGTAAAGACACATTAACAAATAACAATCCAATGGATGCGATAAAATATAGAAGGACAATAGAAGTACATACTGAAAAAAAAAACAATCAGTGATTAAAAAAGAGGAAAAAAAATTATAACTATTAAGGATGCTAAAAAAAAATGAAACCTACAACAAAAAAAAAAAAAAACGATTGAGTAAATTTAAAACAATATTAATCAAGAATCTAGCATTTTCGAAAAATGTCAATATGAATATCACCAACATTAGTCTCCTGTATTGTTTCATGGTGTAACGAACGGAATTTTCATTAAAAAAAACGTTTCAACTCAACCAAACAAATTTCTAATAATCAATTTGATTTTGTCCCTTTTTTTTATAGTACATTTTTATATATTCAAATGCATTTTAAACTAATGCAATTTTTTGCTAAAGAATTTTCCTGAGAAATTTCCCCTCTCCTCGTCCTGACGGCTAACTGATTTTCCGCTCGTGACCCCGTGACGTATAGTAATGGTTGACACGCCAGAAAATCATTTGCCACTCGTGACGTCTTCCAAGCCACACCGTCGAGCTACCGATTTTCACCGTGCACGCCACGCCTCCCGAACACCGTCGTTTTTTCGCGAATTTCAACCGTTTGAAAACCGATTGGTTTCGCGTAGAACCACGATGGCGGAAAGAACAAATATCGCTGTGCTGATATTACCTTACGACCGTGCAGGAGCTGACCGAGGAGATGTTTTGGAAGGTTTGAACTGGCTAAAAATCAACTGTTTCGTCGTTTACTCGGCTTTGGTGTATTTAAAAAAAAAAAAAAATTGATTATAATTCCCGTACAAAACTGTGAGCGGGAAAATAAAATGTTTTTCATTTTGAAAGCTTATAATACGTCACAGGGTACCCTAACAACGTTTGCCGAAAAAGAAAATTAATTTTACTTATACTTTAGAGCAGCGGTTCCCAAAGTGTGAGGCGCGCCTCCCTTGGGAGCCGCAAGCATTTGGCAGGGGAGGCGCGAAGGATCCATAATGGATAAAATATAAAAGAACAAGGTAAGTTTAGCCCAAAAATTGTCAAATGTGATTGAATTTTTTTATAGTAAGTAGTGATACGACAATAATATATGATGGAAATTTCAAGTTCCTAGCAACATTACTTTTAGAGTAATGACGAAATTACTATGCCGTTTACGTCGAATTTAGCAGTTTTTTTTTCCATTTAAGACTGTTTTTCCGCTCGCCTGGAAAAACTATTGAGACAAGAGCTTGGTGAACCCACAAAGTACCATCAACACCGAATTTCCGATCTATTGCGTTGCTGGATTTATTTATTCGCGATAGGCGCGATTGATTATTTTTATTTTTAGGGATGCGTGAATCACAATAGTTTGGGAACCACTGCTTTAGAGCTTAGAGTGTGCAAAAGTCGTTTTGAATGCGGAGCGCAACTCGATACCGTTTTCACTGCACGGAAAAACATTTGAATCATAGATAACATCGTGTTTTGTGGGTCGTCGTTGTTTACAACGAATAAAAATCTACAAACAAAACGCTATTAATTTTGTAATTGTTTGGTCGCCACGACAACTGTAGCCGCCCGTAAAAAAATCGTCGTGTCCGGCCCAATAAAAATATATCTATGATGATGATAACGTTATTATTGGATGCAGGTGAGTATCAGTGTGTGATTTTACGTTAACTTTTCTACATTTTTTTTTAAAAAAACTTACGTGCTGTGTTTATTTTGTCAACGGTAATAATAAAAAAAAAAAGATTACGAAGTTTTCTTAGTTCGTTTTAATTTTTTAGATACTTGACAAATAAAACCACGATGTTATTGTAAGTTTATAATATTTGGTACTGGTCTAGTTGACCCCCGCCAGGAAGGCAATTCCCCCGCCAATCAAGTTTAGTTGACGCCTGCCACTTACCTACATCTCTCGTATTTTTGATGTTATAAAATGTATGATATACTGATATATTGCAGAGTGCAGATACACAGAATGTTGAGAGGATGTGGGGAAGTGCTAAATGGGGTAACAAGAAACGTAGAGGGACTAAGAGAAACTTCCTAGATTCTTATTTGTCAGAATTTATGCGGCGAAGTAAATTAAACGGTCGGGATCTATTTAAAGAAATTTTGAAGGATATTGCAGAGTCGTAGCCACCTGCGTAATTTTTATTTTTTATTTTTATTTATTAATATAATATTACCATATTTTTTATTTATTTTTATTTTGATCGCTTGAATTGTTCCGTATAATCATAAATGTAATTATAATTTTTAATAAATGTATAATGTATTATTAAACGTACATTTTTATATAAATTATTGGTTATCGAAAATACAAAATGTAAGTGGCGGGCGTCAACTAAACTTGAGTGGCGGGGGAATTGCCTTCCTGGCGGGGGGTCAACTAGACCAGTACCTAATATTTATTTAAATCCCAAGCATGTCCTCGTAACGACGTGATGACGTTGTTCTCTCATCGCCGTCGAGCGTATAGTGAGCCGGCAGAGTGTACAGCACTGATTCGTACGGGTCAGACGCACGCACGCACACACGCACTCGTGGGCCAGAGGTGTTATGAACACGCATCGTCAACAGTATCGCGTGTATAATAATATGTTATTATCGTCGACCCAAACAGTCGTATAATAGCCGTATCGCGGTCGTATCATGTGTCAGCTAATAATAATTATCACGCCGTTTTGACGTGGTACCACGACCCGGCGGCGGAGTGTAGTAGTATGTCAATACGGACGGCGGTGTATCGACAGGCGTTCAGCAGTGTGTAAAGCTGGGTCCACTAACCAAATGCGCAAAATGTTTTGCAACGTTGCTACCGTGTTCGGCGCGTTTGTTCGGGTTGATATGGGAAATGCGCGGTGTTCGGCGCGTTATGCTTATATCTGGTTTGGAGTATTTGGACGAGAAATCGTCAGTGTTGCTACTACGGTCGTCACGTAGTTGTGTATTATTTTAATAATAATTATAACAAAAAAATTGAAATAATCAATAAATAAAAAGAAAATTTATTAATTAATCATGAGCTGAAATTCAGAAAACACTCGGGATCAAGACAGTTATCCAACTAATCGAGGCCTATCGTGAAAAACCAGTTTTATGGAACCCAAAAAACAAATCGTACTTCAACAAAATAAAAAAACAAAAAAAAAACGATACATGGGTTGAACGTTGAACTATCAAATTTATATTCGTGTGATATGGACACAGTAAAAGCGAAGATGAACTCTTCGTTGCCGTCTTTTCGAAGAGAAAACCGACGAAAGTTGGAAAACATAATAATATGATCATGTTACAATATACATTTATATTTTTCTACGCTCAGTGTGGACGCCTGTCCTCGCGAAAATGTTACAGGCGATAAAATATTGCAGCGACGTTGTGCGCAAAGGCGCGTTTGGTGTGGACCCGGCTTAATACGGCAGTATCGTGTGTGAATCGAGAAAAAACGGATATTTGATTACATCGGTGTGAGGGCGGGGGGGCTTGTCATTTTCACCTTACCGATCAACATAAGAAACATTTTTAGACAACGAGCTTCGGTTACTTTAAATTTAGAGCAGCGGTTCTCAAACTGTGCTCCGCGGAGCCCTAGGGCTCCGCGAGAGTAGTCTAGGGGCTCCGTGGCTCCCTGGCCATATCTGTATTCATTAAATCCATTCTATAACAGAATATGAAAAATTCATTGAAGCGACCACCGATTCATCTTTAATTCTTTAAAAACTTTAGTTGATAAAATATCATTAACAGATTTTTGGTGCAGTAGCAGTATTGCAAACGAATATCAATCTCTGGCTAAAAAAGCTATATTAGCTCTTTTTCCTTTTGGAACAACATATCTGTGTGAAACCGGATTTTCATCATATGCATCAACGAAAACAAAATATCGTAATAAATTGGATGCGGAAGCAGACATGCGAATCCAGGCTAAATATTAAAATACTGGTCAGTAAAAAAAGCCAACATCATGGATCACATTAAAATCATTCAATATTAAATTTTATAAATTACTAAAATAGAATGTTCTTTTTTTACTGTTAAATTAATTAAATAATTTGTGTATATTCATATTTTACAGAAAAAAAATAAATAAAAAGCAAATCATATGAATTGACATCATTTTGTATGAATTATTGTTGTCTCAAATTATAGTAAAACCGCTATAGTAACGGTAGAACAATAATTAGTACCTACAGTAAAGCAAAGAGATAAAAACATTCCGAGAGTGCTGGATAACGTTTTGGGGGGGGGGATTAAGCCTCCCCCCGAGTCTCCCTCGATAATGCTGCATTGTTCACGTTTACGTTTCGAAATCATATACCAATTTATAATATAATTATTATTTGAATGTGTTTTTTGGAATGAAATCGCCCCTTTTTAATGCTTCTTGTCCCCTTGTTGTTTTTAATGAAAACGTTGAAAACAGTTTCTTCTGTAATTTCGAAAACACACTCGTCACACACTGCGAGTCGATAATTCACAGAAATGATTTCACAGTCAATTGATGCAAAGTACCATTGTTCTCAAGTCGAATCGACAATCGATTTTTATTGCAGCGATGTCGTTTTTCATTTTTCAACCGATCTAGTACACGTTTTCGAGCGGTGCAGTATACCCGCTCGGATGTACTTTAATTAAAACAAACTTTTTTTTATTGTTTACGGGGAAATTCATCTAAAACGCCACTCGGTTCTCCATAAATTTATTCAAAACCGTCGAACGTAACCGCGTATTGAAAAGGTAATAATACAATTTGAATAAATTGTTCATTGAGGAGAAAAAAAAGAGACCAATACCGAGCGTATCTAATTTCGTTCGTATTTATTTCAGTTGCAAATAATAATATATACTGTAAATTATATGAGGGGTTTTTTTTTTGTGACGATCGTAAACTATGAATCGAGTGTTCTTGATTTGTTTATTTTAATTTTTCAATAAGTCACAAAATGCAATATTATAATATTCGATATACGATGCGTTCACGCGATAGTCGCATATTATACAACAGCCGCGGTTCCTCGACCTTTTTGCGTATAATATGTCCCAAGATAGAATATATTTACTTTGTTTTTCGTCTTATTCTAAAAATTCGATTTAAAATCAACGCCCTTTGATTTTCGGAACGCACCTAAAAGCAATCGATACCTCTGAGACACTTTAACGCAGTATAATATATGTTAGTGTTTTCCTATAAAAACAACACTTGAACGCATTTCGTTTAGGTCAAGTAAAACTCAAACGATTTTCTTTCGTCGTAATAATAAATATAATACAACGATAATAATATCGAATGATAGTCATTCGTTTTATATGTATAGTTTTCAAACGGAACGAATAAAAAATGTACGCATATAACATTTTATGTATTCTTGTAGGTAGTCCATAACGGTGGTAATTATATTATCGAATTGATTTTTGATTTGTCGGCGACCCATTCGAAATTATCGGCAACCCGAAATCGGGTTACGACGACCCGTAGGTCGAAAAACAGCGTGCATACACACACACACACTGCTGCCGAGAGTGTATTATTTTCGCGAAATAATTACACGGTTCCTGGGTAAACATAATAATAATAAAATACGGTATCGCGCTATTATATTATTATGTTCTTTGTCGATTTGCGGAATTATTGTTTGGCGTTGTGAATTGAACGCCGTGTTTATAACGAATATTACGATTGGGGGGATTAACGCACGAGTGTATCGAACAAAATTCAATGCGAATTATGGAAAATTGAAATTTGAAAATTCGCCGTGTCGCGGGCACTCGTCAAAGACCGCAGTGAAATAAGTCTCTTGTAAAAAAAAAGGTACCCAAAAGTTCGGGTGACATGACACTGACGTGACGTGTGCCACACGTTCGTCTCTATAGTCGGTCCGCCGTCCGGTCAAAATATGTTGGATCAGTTCATTTCGACCGATGCGATTCACGTTGTAATCGTTTGAAAAGCATATTATTATGTAACTTAAAACACACGGTCGTATAAAAAAAGTCCCTGCTCAATAAATATAATTGAAAAATGAATAGTTATCAATATAATATATATTTTATATGTAATATATACAAGTATAATATAGGTACATTTATAATATTTATATAATATAATCGTATCTATTTGACGAAATTGTATCCATTTAGTGAAAATGACGTTTAAGTACCTACACATTATGGATTTTTGATCTTTTCTTAAAACGAATAAAATGAATTTATCTACATACCTTTATTTATATACTTTATTTTTATATTTTATCATAAAACTGCAAAAGTCTCAATATTGTATAAATAAATGATAATAATATGTCAAACATACTAATTTATTTCAGTTAATATACCATATATATTACAATAAAATAAAATGGAATTCTAAATTTCTAAATGCACTTTATATAGAATAATAATTAATTTTGAATCTGTTCGATATATCAATTAAAGACATTTCAAAATTCAGTACAAAGGTGTATCTTTCATTCGAGAAAAAATAAAATGTACAGAAAATTACATTACAAAATACATGTATATATATACAATAAATAGAAAATCGCTTGACAAAAAAAAAGGGCTGTTTAAATATTTGCGCCCCTATAAAAAAAAATCGAAATGGCGTCCCAGCCTGGCGGCGCTCGATGGTCGAATCCACGACCCTGACAGCGACGTACGGTTCGAATACATACCTATACTTAGCTATTTGTTTCTTTTGTCTAGAAATGTTTTTATTTATTTATTTATTTATTTATTTATTTATTTATTTTGCCTCGCGTACAACCTTGGTTTCAATCGTCTGTCCGGCGTCCGTGGGTCGGTTTCAAACTCCCGACGACGCCCGGTATTCACGTCGGCAGTCGTTTAGAACGCGATTCGATAGCATCCACACGACGCGACGGTGTCGATGGAGTTTATATTGGACGGCGAGTATAGTTTCGACGAGTAAAAAACGTCGACACACGAATTGTTTGAAACGCTCCTGGACCGACTCCTGGATTCAACTCGCACACGCACAATTTTCCGGACGGTCAGAAATTTTTATCAGATGCGAGATACGCGCGGTAGATGTAGAATATCGTCACACTTTGATACTCGATCGTAGTCGTTCATGATAATAATCAATTGTGATGTCCATATACCGTTCATGAAGTCGAAATCGCGCGTAGACATTGTCAGCGTAAAATCCACCAAAGGCCAATCGAAACCCGTAAATGTTATTAAATCCAGAGTCATCATTTCTTTAAAACTTAATACATTCATCATCAATATCTTGTCCGAGGACCGAAGGGACAAAGGACGAACTTGTACCACCATCATCTCACTTACCAGCTTTTTTTTTTAGATTCTGAGTGAAGCGAAGGATCTTATGGTTTTACAATGATGTTTATTTCTTTTTTTTCTTTTTTTTTTTCTGTCAACACTTTTTCGTATAGAAATCCTTGTCCAAATGTTTCGTCCAGCAACTCTTTAGATTCGAAATTGAACTGAGATGGTACTTTAGAGAGGTCATTTTTCCAAAATCTCCATAGTTTTTCCAGCAATCAAGAATAACGATCGAAAAACTGAGTAAAAACGGTAAAATCGGTAAAAATCCGCCGTAAACGAGATTTTCACTGTTCAGATTTTAGGTATTTAGTCATAAATCGAAAAGTATTAAAGCTAGAAACTTGAAAATTTTATCCAATATCAAATACATAATTTTTTATATCGGACAATATTTTCAGAACAATTATAGCACTTTTGACTTAAATATAGAACTTTTAATTTACCAAATTGTTTGAAAGTTTTTATGTTATATAATTTTAAATATTTGACAAAAATTCTGAAAATTTAATATGACCTTACTCATATACCAACCTAATTATCCTAACAAAAATTCAAAAATCGTGAGTCAGGATTTTTTTTTATACACACTTTAATAAATTATTATACGATTTTTTATGATATTGTCTGATTTCTTTTAAGTTTATTTCTAATGAGTTATAATTGTTATAACAATTGAAGTTTAAATGAGTTATATCTAATTGAATATTTTATGAGGGTTTAATTACAAAAAAACTCACCAAAAATTATACAAATAACCGTAAAATACGTAAACAGTATTTAAATAATAATATATTATATTACACTGAAGCTTTGCTCAAAATCGTTTTATACTAAAGAAATGAGTCATCATTTCTTTAAAACTTAATACATTCATCATCAATATCTTGTCTGAGGACCGAAGTGACGAAGGACGAACTTGTACCACCATCATCTCACTTACCAGCTTTTTTTTTTTTTAATATAAATTTGAAACAATCAAATTTTCATGCTTTTTTGATAGCACAACGACTCATTTGCGTTCGCCAACGGACAGTCGTGTGCATAAGACTACTGTGTATTCAGTTTACGTACGAGTCGGGGACCAAAAAAAAAAAAAAAAAAACGCAGTTCGTCGGAGTTTCTATCGATCTCATTAGTCGCGTTGACTTGAACGAAAACAAAAAAAAAACAACAACAACGAAATAGAGTGAGAGAGAGTAGAGCAAACGATAATTTTTACGTCGTCAGCGTGAACGTTACCGCGGACGGACTCTCGCGCGCAAACAATATCTATTCGACGCGAACGTTTCGGGGATAATGAGCGAATATTGTTTAGTCTGCGAAATGGTACGCGGGCTTCGTTAAATTTCGACGTGGTATCGATTCTTTTTGTCTCGCCCCAATGGCATTCGCGTGGAACGGTCCAAAAAAACGACGACCGCAGCCGCCGTGCACCGCGCGTACACACTCGCTCGCCGTTTTGCACGCGTCAAACGCGAAACGGTTCCGGGACACGAAGACCCACCGACGCCGCCGCTGCACAGTGGTCTAAAATTGAAAAAAAGTGGCCAAAAATGTTTATTCGTAACAATTACATTTCAAACATTTTGTTTTAAAAATGTATTAAACACTTCTTTTAGACTTATTATATGTTATAGAATTTTTTTTGTTTAAATATTCATTTTTATTCACACCAAATTGGTATTTATGTGTGAAAAATGTTTCTTTTTTATTTCAAAATGTCATTAATTTTCTATTAATTATAAATTAATTTTAAACGACTCGTTGTTAAAATTAATCTTATATTCGGATACGTTATATTGTATATATATACGATATGCTGTCTCGTATGCTGTCAAATATTTATGTTTATAATTAAGACATTAAACTATGTATATACGACTTTGTAAGACGTCGATCTCAATTAATTACAAATAGACTATTTACAAGTATTTAGGACTTTTATGACTTTTACGTTATTTAGTCAAAGATAGTCACGCTTATATATTATATACATACAATAAAACTAGATAATACACCGAAACCATTTATGTGTAGATTAGTTGCTCATATATGCTCTATTTCCGATAAGACACTATTGAATGAGACATGTGCATGAAATCGAAGATATCACGAGAGGACATAAACTCAGATATTTTTCATCGTTTTTTGTTACCTTCAGATCCATTAATCAGCAGTACCCAGGATGTAAAAACGAAAAGGCGAAAATTACATCGGTCAGTGAAAAATCTACTTATTATCGACGACCGCGACAGTGAAACAAAAAGTGAATCAGAGAAGCAAAGCTCCGGCAGTGAAATTGAATAAAATTAAAAATTATACTTATTGTATGTATGAATATATTATTTATAAATAACTTGTTTTATAAATAAAATATATAATATACTTAGTTTCAGTACTATATTAAATCACTTAAATATTTTTGGCCACCTTTTTTCAATTTTAAACCACTGTGCGCTGCCGCCACCGCCGCCGGTAACAAAGAACATTGAAAAACTCGTGGGATAGAATCCGACAGAAATATCCGGGAACCCGGGTCGTGTTCGGTGACAAGTCGCGCGCGGGCGAGGGAAAGACGTAACGACGAGACGATTTCCACGACTGTAATAATCACCGTACCGACGCGTTATTATTATTATTATTATTATTATCGTAGTTGTTATTTTCCTTTTAAATCCACCCTCCTTCCCGTTCCCGTCGCTTTTTCCCTCACTCCACGTCGATAATGCCAAACGAATCACGTCTAGCTTTATGCATTAAATACATATTCGGTTCCGTCACGGAGCTCGGATAATATGAATACCATGGCGTGTGGGCGAATCGCCTTTTTGGTGGCAAAAAAAAAGAAAACAATTTATACGTATTATATACGTGAGTTTATTTTTGACCGAGATCCTACAGTAAAGCGAATATCAACCAGAGAAACCCGCGAGTCGTAGTCGGATAATGTATATTCAACAAATTCATACCACACTATTATGTATTATATAAACACATGTGTGCCGTATACGTAATAATCGAATACATTGCGTTCAGTGTTGGGAAATATCTAAATACATTTATCTACATAAGTTATCTAGATAACAATTATTTATCTTTTATCTTATCTAGATAAATATATTTTCAAATATCTTGATCTTTATCTAGATAAAATTTTAGTTATCTATGAGTACCTATCTAGATAGATTATTTAAATGGCTTGAAAAAAAAGGAAATTTAAAATATATATTTTTTTATTAATTTTTTATTTTTTTTAAATTAATTGAAAAGATCACTGAGAAAAACTCATGTGGAGGCCCGGGAAAGGAGATTATAATATGTACTATCATGAAAGTGAAGTAGCCATACGCAACAATTTGTTGAAAAATGCAGAAATGTATAATTATTTTAATTTTAAGTCAGAGAATGATTTGTCATCTTTTATGAAGTTTATTTAAAAAAGTACATGTATTTTTAAATGTTTTAAATTACGTATTTTTATTTTTCACCTTATACCTGTAGGATGTAGATCCTGAATATTTTCAAAATTAAACTTGCAATTATCTCAAATTTATCTAGATAAAAATGTACTAATTTTTATCTTTATCTAGATAAAATTTATTATAATTATCTTTATATGTATCTAGATAAAAATTTTTATAATCATATTTATCTTGGTCTAGATAAATTATTAGTTATCTATTCCCAACACTTATTGCGTTATTAAACATCTTGGTTTCGACCGGTGAAACACCTGACACCAATAAGTAAAAATAATTTATCTGGAAATCAACACGATTCGTGAAAACTGAGAAATGCACGGTTATTCAAGTTTACCGAGCGAAATTCGAGTTTGTTTTACAATACGTTATGGGGTCTTTGTTCTGACACGAGCCGGGACGCGGGTCTGGGTAAGTTATGCTGCGTCATACGGCGCTAAACTCTCTCGAGAGAAACGAAATATGTATAAAACAAATTATAGTGCATACACAAACTGGCGTCCCTAGAAGTAACCCAGCACGATTTCGCACTCTCCGAAAAAATCTTTATACACTTTACGTTGTTAAAAATAAACTCGGATAACTTTACAGTACCTACCGGAAAAACCTACGACAACCTTAAACCCTCAAAACCCTTGACCTTGACTTAGTTTCAGACCCAAACCAGGACCGGAATCTCGAATCGGGTTAGGATCCGGACCAAAAGTCGATCCGCGTTCGGACTTCGTTCTTTAGGTCCTCGACCGAGACTAGGAACGCATTTCCGGCCGTTTTCAATTCGCATAAACGTTGAACTTCGACACGTTCGCCGCAGGAGTTACGGCAATAAGACAGAGGGTCTCAAATGATCTACGGGTTTTTCCAGATCATTTTTCAGGAATATTCGAGTGAATTCGCATGATTCGCGCGGTTTTTTCCGACCAGAAGTTATACGCGTGTTATACGCATGCAGCCATTGAAAGAGAAAGGAAACCGTCGGTGACTGGCGGGTCGATTCATCGCACGAGCGACGCACAGTGTTTCCAAATTTAAAAAGCTTCGCCAAAATGCTGTATCTTCAAATTTCACTCTATAACGCCCTGAAAAGTTTCCAGTAATGTTTTTTCGGTCCCAAAACGGAAAACCGTCATCAAATTTTAAATTAATCTTTTATTCATATGGCTACAAAAGGATGTATTTATTTTAATGCAATTTTTTCGTGCTGCATATTGAACCCTAATTTGACGTACGTTTTTTAATTCAACCCTTATCAAAGTGGTAAAAAGAGGATATTTTTATTCATTACAATATTTTTAAGTGACATTATATATGTACGAGTTATTTGTTAAGGTTCTAAATCCCAAAGTTCACCTCTTTTTTTTTATCTTGCCATATTTTAGATGATTAAAAAGTCATTTTATAAATTGTATATAAGTTTTTGAGTTATATATATGGATAACTATTAAAAAAAACATTGATTAAACTTTAGATCGTTGTCGGGAAATGTGAAAATTCGCGTAATATATGAAACAAGTTAATCGTTAAGTGGATTCCCCCCGATTATGCATGGGACATAAGAAAGAGTGACGTCTCATGAATAAACATATTAAAACCGTAATTTTAAATAGCGTTTAATTATATTTTTAAACCGTACCATTTGTGCAAGTATCGCATACGATTATTTGGCACAAGTGACTTCAACCGTCTTGTCGTATACACGTTTATTAGTATCTATATACATCACGACATTATATTATTCATTAAAGTATCCATTGATATTCGTTATGATTTAAAATCTATTTGATTATGAAAAACGGTATATTTTAATTTAGAAAAATAGTTCACAAAGGACGATGTTGTTCGCCAAACGATGATTGACGACTGACTTCGACGTATCGGTTTTCAACGAATAAAATTAATAAACAAAAAAAAAACAAAATGTTTAAAAACTCCTGAACGATGTGGGCTCAAAAAAAAAAAAAAAAAAAAAAACACGAAACATTTTCGGGGTTTTAGCTCTTGAGACTAATAATTGAATTTCGACACACTGTACGATGGTTTGACGAGTTTCTTCTTGCATATATTTCAGATTAGGCACCCTCGTACGGCCGTCACCACTCGGTCCGCGTTTCAGCAACGAGGGGTCACCGCGCAAGGGCGTCCCTGACCCTATTTTCAGGGGGGGAGGCGACTTTTAGATTTGTAATGTTGAAGAATAAAAAATAATTCAAATAATTTAACTAATAATATTTAGGATTAAAAATAAATATAAATTCTTTTAAATGAAGCACAAACTAATTAAAATTATTATTCTATAAAACAAATTCTTGTAATCGTTTGTGTTCTGCAAATCTATCTATTATTTTGCATGCATCTAGTGTACTACGTGAACTGTGAAGAAATATTCGTGTACTACAATGATATTATTACTATTTCGTGTTTAACAAAAAAAAAAAAATTATCGAACGTTCAGTATCAGATAACGTGTATCTAAAAGTATCTATCGTTATAAAATCGATACGATACGAGCTGGGTAAATTCCGAACGCTTCTATCAATATATTACACACCTATATCATAATCTATGACTTTAAATAATTTCGTAATTTTTTTCTAATGATTATTATAATATAATACAGATAATGTGAAGAAGGTAAAAAAAAAAGCCCAGGGGGGGGGCGATCGCCCCCCCCTAGAAATACGCCCTTATTACCACGTCGACGTTAAACGCGACCGTTCGGCACGCGATTCGCGACCCCTGCCGCAACTGGGTAGTAATTTTCCGACATTTCCAGACGAAATCGACAACTGAATTTCCGATGCGTCGGTCCGGAGCTCGTCTGAAATATTCAAAAATCTCTTCCTGCGAAAGACGACGTAGTACAAGCGCTAGACCGACGTTTCTTCAACTTTTTTTTTTTAATTCGCGTATCTCCTTGAACTCTTTACCCGTGATTTGCGTCACTATCCCCGCCGACATTTCTCGTCCCGTGTTACGCGTATCACTAGTGGTACGCCGAGGTCGTTTCGAGTTGTAAAAACAAAAAAATCCGGACATGCGCATGACACACCCGTGGGTGTTCTTCGCTTCTCGGACGAGACAACGAACGGATTCGAAGAACTTTAGACGAGCTACGTTCACGATTGGTGGATGGATACGTGTGGCGTGATTTTATTTGAATTCGAAATCGACGATAAATCATTATTGTTTTCGGAAAACGATTATGAGCGAAATTCGAGTAATAGTTCGGTCTAATAGTAACTTGTCGTGTTTTCGAAAAAATGAAAAACTTGACGATCAATAATTGATGCGATTTTCCAGTTTCATTATAAAAAGCACAGGAATAATAACGAGCCTACTCCGTGTCGGTTTCATTTGTATAATGCTCCTGCACTTCACCGTATTTAGACGTTTCTAACTTATAGAAAAAAACAAAATGAACTCATACAATTACAATAAAACAAAGCTACTTACATAAAAGTGTGAATAAATGATTTTGTCGAAGTTCAAACTTTAAACACATTTATAAAAAAAAAACTCAGACGACCAATTTGCAAAATTCTTTTAAAACTATTAGTTAAGCGCACGAATAAAATTGCATTCAATTTTAAAGTTTTATATTAAATAATTAAAATGTTATGAAATAAAAACTTCCGGAAACGAGATATTTCGCCTATTTAGAAACATCATGAGATGATAAAAGTTTTAGTTTAGATACAAAAAAAAAAAAAATATATTTTATTTCGTACACTGTATACTGCAAACACTCCACCTGGAAATCGTGTTTTTTTACATATTACGGCTTGTTTTACTGTGTATCATTATTATTATTGGCTGCGCAGGTCGAAAAATAAATACTCTTTCATCCACCTCGGGCTTGGTGTGGGTAGTATTTCTGTTGGTGTCCATAAATATCGTAGAGTGCGCATTTGTGCCGGGTATTGAGTCCGGAGAAAAAATTAGTGTTCAAATCGCATGCGAGAAAAAACAAATATTTGTACTGCAATTTTACGGAGGATAAATCACCCTATGGACGCATATACAATCAGTCAACTAAGCCGACGCGGCGGTGGCGTACGATTTTTTCTACAGTACACGTCGCGTGGCTACAACAGGAAGGATCGAGTGCATTGTCCCGTTTTTGAATCGCAATGACATATTTCCATAGTTATCATCAATGGTGCCCAACTCATTTTTTTTAGGTGTGGCAATAGACATTAATTATTACCCAACTACCTCTACACAGTTCGAAACTTAAGCCATGGGAGGCAAAGCCCCCCCACCCTCCCAAGTCCATACCGATTTTTTAAACTACAAAATATGTAGCAGAAGGGTTATGTTCTTTTATTATTGCCTGCAATCCATTGTAGGCACCTCTCATTGAAGCTGCACCATCGTACGGTTGGCCAATTAGATATTTTTTCCAATCTATTTCCATTTCTTCGTATATATCATTGAACATTGTAAACAAATGTTGGCCAGTAGTTGATAAGGTTTCTCGGACAGCTATTAGTTTTTCACAGACATCATCGGTGTTTTTATTTATGTACCAACCGAAACACTATTGACAACTGCTCTTTTCGAGAAATATCAAATGCAGGGTCTACAGACACGGCAAAATATTTGGCATTAATAAGCTCATGTTTGATTGAATTTCGTATTCCTTCTTATCTTAATTATAAAATTATACTATTTGCACACTTAAAAACTACCAGTGCTAGGGGGTTCGGCGCCACTGGTTATCATTATTATTATGATAATTATTATTTATTTTTTTTTTTAACGACAAAACGAAGCGATTATATACCGTTGACGTCGAACTCGAAACACCTACACGGGCTGTCCGTCGTTCCGCCGCCGTGTACCAGTGAAAACACGCGGCGTCGTCTGATGTTTGAAGTTTTCGGTTTTTTCTCTACGGTTTTCGACTGTTTTCCTAAACAAAACGGTTTGTTTTTCCGACACCTCTCGACGACGATAGCGCACGAACGACACCGAAGATTTTTGTTTCGTCTTCGACGGTTGAATCACCATGACAATCGGTTATGCAGCGCGACGACGTGCGGGTTCAACGGTCGAAATAATAATACGAATTAAACGTGAACGAAACGCGTCTGGATCGGTTCACTTGTACCTTTCAGCGTCCCGTAGTAGGTTTGAAATCCGTAATTTCCTCTTGAATCCGTGCACGGCGTCGAGCACGGTCAATATTTACTTTATTCGGCCCCCTAATCGCGTGACGTACGGCGTTGAAACCTAACCTATATAGAATCACGTCGTTTTTTTTTTCGCTCTTCTTATTACGGGCGTCGAAATGTATAATGCGGAGGAGACCGGGGAAAAACGCGAGCTCGGCGCGGCCACTGCACAGTTGTAGCCACGTTTCGGTAGAAATACTTTTTTGAAACAACGTACCCGAAACGCTATGTATGTATGTAGTATGAATATAATAGTATACGATATCGATCTCCGAGTATTGGCCTCCGAGTGCGCAGAGTGTATTGTCGAAAAACGTTTTTTGAATTTCATAATTCTCGAATTACGTTCGCTATACGTTCAGACTGTTTTTAATTTCGGCTTTAATTTATACACCGATGTAATTTATTTCGTTTTAGATTCCAGACGAAAATAAATTTGGCAATTACCGCGGAAAACGCGCTTTACACCGTCGTTTCCAATTAAAATTTCAAACACACGAATATAACTCTCTAAATACTCAACGAAATACGTTCACGCTCCATAAATCACGTCGACCGTATCGACGACGAGTCGGAAAACCGCGGATCAAGAAAAACTATTTGATTTATTTTTTTTTTTTTTTCAAAATTCGTATTGTTGGACAAAATCGCTCGACGTTGTTTTGGCCGTGGTTTTGAGAGCGACCGTGGCAAAGTCGTTGAGTTCTGCACCGCGGTGTCCTGGTATTTCGATCACGTGCACCGTATTCTATCGTATCATCGGACGTTTTCGATTTACGTTTTGTCCAAACGGACAGACAACACGTCCCGACCTGTGGTCTCTTTTTATTACTAAAAAATACGTGTCGCAATCAAGAACTGCCGTGGTAAAGCTATTGCGTAGCATTTTTATCAACTTAGAAAGCACCGATTATTTTTTTGCGTGCGTTTGAGTGTGTAATTTGATGTAAAAATAAGAAATTTCGTCAAAATTCAAACTTTAAACGCTTGTAAAAAAATATTGTGATTAACGATTTTCGATATTTTTTCATCGTCAGTAGAAATACTTATGAGTATTACTGTATTGAATTTTCAGCTCTTAATATCCAAGTGTTAAAATTTGATGAAGCAAAAACTTCCGAAAAATGAGAAATTTTCAATATTTTCAAAGTTCTATGTATAAGTCAAAAGTTGTTAAATCTTTTTGAAATGTTAATTGGGTATGCGCGTGACTATTATTAGTAGTCAGTTAAATTTTCAAGTTCCTAGCTCAATTATTATTGATGAAGTCATGGTTAAAAACTCTAAAATAAATTTCACAAAAATCGAGAATACGGCATTTTCCCCGTTTTTTTTTTCAATTTTCAGTAGTTATCGCCCACGATTGAAAAAAACAATTGAGAAATTCGAAAAATGAGCTCTCAAAAGTACCATCTCGACAAAATTTCCGTTCTCAAAAGTTGCTGGATGAAACTTTTTGACCAGTGTTTCGATAACAAAGTGTCTTCATACATAAAAAAAAAAAAAAAATGCGTGTTAGGTTTTTTCGTCACGGAATTTCTTGAATTCGCGGTGACCGCGCTCAAAGCCCGCGATAAAAGCTCTGCAATAGCTTAAAACTATAATAACATATATTATTCATTTTCGTCCTGTCGCGTCGGTCTGAACTCCTCGTCAACGCTGTGACCACGGTCGTGGAGACTTGTCAAAGACTCCGATCGGAAAACTCGTCACCGCGGACCGCGCGAAGTCATCGATTCGACGCCGCAGTGTGTCAA
This sequence comes from Therioaphis trifolii, assembly GCA_027580255.1. NCBI lineage: Eukaryota > Metazoa > Arthropoda > Insecta > Hemiptera > Aphididae > Therioaphis > Therioaphis trifolii. The sequence goes on along the minus strand of CM050410.1, from coordinate 31,495,824 downwards.
ACAAGCGAACCGACGACGACGTGTCGCAAACGACGGCGCGTCACGACTACGGTGACGGCGGCAAAGCGGGCCAGGACCCGGGGGTGTTTTACTCGATCGCGGACGGACGAAACTCTGCGTCAATATCACCGTCCGCCGACGCCGGACGAGCGAGTATCGTCGCGGGTGACCGGGGCCCGTTCTCTCGGCGTACGGCCGTCGGGGGTCGCCACGCGAAACGCATAGGTATCGGACTCGGCCCCGGCTTAAAAATAACGATATTTTGTTATGCTCATTACCTCCGCTGCGCGCGGGTTTCTCTCCGAGTTGGCAGTGAGTAGCGTTTTATAGTTTCGGCGGTCGCGAGCCAAGACCGCTCTCCGGCCGGCCAGTGCGGTGGTAACGCAGTTAATTTTTGTTTTTTCTTTTTCCCCCATCTGTCCCTTTATTAATTTCGTTTCGGAAACTTTCACATCTCGAGCCAACTATATCCGCGTGGCGCGCACTCGATACCCAGTAACTAAAATAATCCGATGCCGCACGTGAGTCTTTGTCACTGGTGGTGTTGTTGTTGTTTTATTTTTTTATTTATTCGATTTTTTTTCCTCTTTCTCTCTCTCTCTTTCACTATCTCTTTCTCTGGTTCTCTATATCCCTTGTCGAACGATAATTATGTAACGTAATACGAAGTTTCGGTGAAAGACAACGTTCGTTTTCCACTGCAAACGTTATAACATCGTCTAGTGCACAATATATTCATGTGCGCGTGTGCGTGCGTGCGTGCGTGCGTGTGTGTCAAATAAATTGGCACTTGCCACCCACCCACTTGCGTACGACAAACCGCGACGTTCGAGCCGTTTGATTTTTGTTTTTTTCGAAAATGACGCCCTACGTTAAATGTATGCAAATCTCGTAAGAAAGTTAATAATAAGAGAACGAAACAAAAAGCAAATATAGAATGCACGGTTTTTATCAGTCCGCCGGCGTCTAGATAAACCGAATTTCAAAACCAAATGAAATAAAAATAAATAACGACTGAAGTATCTAGATAATGGAAAAAAGGAATTCACCTGATAGGTATATACATTTTGTATGAAATACAAATTCGCTCTTAGGCATTTTTTCGTCTCTCTCTCTCTCCCTCTTTCTCTCTCTCTCTCTCTCCCTCTTTCTCTCTTTCTCTCTCTCTCTCTCTCTCTCTCTCTCTCTCTCTCTCTATCTCTATCTATCTTCCCGTTTTCTTGTTTCTCTTGTTCTTTTGACGTCACGCAAACGATCGGCCGTGTTTCGTTTGAATCTATTAGAGTTTTTTTTTCGGCCGAATCGCTTGTTGTTCAATGATACATACTAGGTATACGTACCGAAAAAAATATAAAAAGAATATAACGCTATATCGGATATTCAACTATATAGGTCACTGCATAAAATGCTTTTGATGTCGGTCCGACTCAAGAGTGAAATAAATGCCGCGAAAAAGCTAAGAAATGCCAAAATGCACACTTTTGGGTACATAAAACTCGTATTTGATGAATGCACGAGTTGGCCCAACTTGCAATTTTTTTCATTGATTGCTTCAATGTTCGATACCTATACTTGTTTTGTATATAAAGTTTTATAAACTAACTTTTTTTAAATAAAAAAAAAAAAAAAAAAAAAAAAAAAAAAAACCAAAATAAACGAAAAAACAGTCTAGTTTTTCAAATCTTCTAATCGGTACTGCGTTTTAAATCACCATCGACTCACAAACATCTCACAAGATTGGTCGATAATGATTGAAACCTCACCTGTGTTCATGACACATCGGCATACGAACAAAAATCGATTTTATTAGTACTTGGGAATTTCGAATACTCGACGCATTTCCAGTGTATGAAGCGATTTGAATCGGAGTGATACTTAATTAAACGAATAAATTTCCACCGTCGGAATCAAGTGTTCGAAACGCGGGCGGCCACTCTGAAAATTCTAGTTTCACTGTTCGAACGAAGGTCACGAGAGTTAGTATTTTTTTGAACTATCCGAAAATTTAAATCATGGCGTTCTCTGTGTTCTCCGGTTCACTATATCATACAGTTCATATCAGATGTATTCAAACTGTTTCATCTCACGGCTCCTTTGTGTCTTCACAAAATGTTGACGGCTCTCAAATTATAAATGACAAAAAGTGAGTGTTTATATCGTATGTGATTTATTTTTATAATTTATTCACCGTACGACGTGTAACATTTTTTTTTTTAAATAAGTATTTAATGTAGAAAAAATTGTAATCGAATATTCCATGTTTAGTCTTCGTAAATATTAATCAATAAAAAAATCAATTGGTATTACTTAATACTAAACTTTTAGTGAGATGGATGAGCTTCACTAGTAATTTACTAATATACAATAAATTTGGTGTAAAAAGACCTTTTAATTAGAATATAAATACATTGGTCTTCGATTAAAAGACGCGGCTCCCTTCGACAACTTCCGCGACGCCCCTCGGAGCCGCGGCGCACAGTTTGAATACCTTTGGTTTATATAATAAAGAGACCGACGCGCGACGGTCGGAAATATTTTGCGTCGCCGTTGTCGTCGTGACCACCTCGTCTAATTTATTATGCGTACGGCACGCGATTCACCGTGTGCACTCGACGATTATCTGACCGTCATTGGAAAATTATAATACGCGTATACGATATAATATCGTGTCGATACGTTCGGTGCACGGGGAGTTCATTCGATTATACACGTTATTGCGTCCGTCGGCGATAATGTAAATATTAATTATTGAGCTTCGTCAACGAGACTCGCCGTGTTCGATCGTAATTACTCGACGGGCGAACGCGGTGTAAGAGTCATTGTTTTTAATCAGTCGACAATATTTCTTTGTACGAATCGATCATTACGAGTTTTATTTATTTTTTTGTTTGTTTTTTTTTTGTCAATACACATTCGTCTACCCCGTCGTTCTGTGCGTCGTAACTATATACATTATAGGTTTGTTCCAACACGGAATTTGGGATTAGTTACCGACTGATCCGTGATTGATTTACTGCGCATGCGTTCATATGGATTGATCACGGACTCTGAGCTCTGTTGGAACGCTTTTCGGATTTTCAATGATAATAAGATATAAAATGTTTTTTTTTTTTTAATTTTTTTTTTATATTTCTGTGGTGTGTTGCTGTTATTGCTGTTAATAAAAACACAATGAGCGATATTGATGATTCGGATGACTATCTTGAATCTAGTTGTTCATCTGACGACGGATTGGAATTAATTACTGTCCCTCAAATAAGGAACAAACATATTACTATGTACATATTGTACATTGTATATACCTTCCATTTTAAATGTTTTACATTTATAATTGTAATATATTTTTTTTATTCAATAAATTAATATTTATTTTACTAAACATAAAATAGTGTATACGTCGTGAAAAAAAAAGTAGGTAGTTGATAGATGTTACAATCGTTACATGAAAATACAAACGTGAATAATTGATAACACGAATGATAAATATATTAATAGTTTCTCTGACTATTAGTCCCTGTCGGAATCGGCGGACTGTTTTGACTGTCCACAACCAATCCTAAAACTGGTCTAATGAAGTGTTGGAACAACCACCTGATAGTTTGAGTTTGCGTTTAGGGTGTGTTGGAACGCAAAAATTATACTGTGCATGCTCCCACCAGTTCTATGATAGTTTGACCGCTTGTTGGAACAAACCTAATATATGTATTCCGTCGGAACCGTAATACCGAGTATACTTTTTGAAAAAAAAAAAACTTAAATTTAAAACAGTTGTTTTATCAGAAGGGAGATATAATTATACCATGATATTTTCAAACGATTCAAACGAGATACCTAATACGTGTATGAGTTGAATATTAATTTTTTATTCTGGACGAATTGAAAAATTGCACAATCAACGGCATTTTCCACAACACTAATGAGGAAGTATCGAGTACGTTCCGCCGCACCTGCCAATTATATCGAGTACGGATCATTAATTTACAGTACTACAAATAGTAATTATGTTATCATTGTTGTTTTACTTTTACCTCATCACGCGATCGACCGAGTGTATGATTTTACTCGCGGCAAAAAAAAAAACCAGAACATCCGAGTACACTACTTTTACTTCTTCGCGAATGGTTTTACCCCGCTTTTGTTACGTCGAGAATTTATGAGACACGAAAAATCGATGACGACGGGAGAACATTTTTTTTTTTTTTTTGTTTCTTTACTTTTGTGAATCTTCAAAAGTGTTCGGCGCGAACACTGCGGACGTGTATATGGAGAAAACACGTCGGTTGAATGGCACGCGAGAAAATAAAGGCCAGCGTGTGTGACAGTCGTCGCGGGAACGCACGGTCGCGTATCATTTTAATTTTAATTACTCCCAATGTTATGATTACAAATGAAAAACCATCTGACACGTTTGGCACGATCTCTTCGGATTGTTGTTTCAACGTTAATAATAATTACGGTATCGCCCCTGGAGAGTAATGTACGAGACGCTCGTGTGTTGAAATTCGCCCAATGCATCATCATTTCCATCAGATTCAAAATAATGAACGATAATGAACGCACATACACACACACACACACACACACACACACACACACACACACACACACACACACACACACACACACACACACAAATGTATGGACCTGACGTTGGAAAAGAAGTACACATTTGATGACTAACACGCAAAATATACGCTTAAGAATATGATGTATAAATAATAAATATGAAAAAATCGCTCACGCTAGACATTTTTCTAGGGTTTCAACAAGTATATAATCTTATGCATAAGATCATTAATACAAGATGAGTCAGATAGATCTATTTGACAATCAATGCAATAGATATTATTCAATTCAATATTTTCCATTTTTTTTTTTTTTTTTGTAATCAATTTAATAGTAATACGCTACACGTCAAAATAACAAATGGTGAAAACTTCAAGTTTCTAGCGAGATTATTTTTGGAGCAATGACGAAATTACTAAATCCGAATGATTGAAAGTGCCGTTTACGCCGAATTTCGCCGATTTTAATACATTTTAGGCTGTTTTCCCTGTCATCAGGAAAAACCATTGAGACGAGCGCTTAATAAATCCTCAAAATACCGTCTGAGTCGTAGATTCCCAATCTTTGGAGTCTCTGGATGAAACTTTTGGACAAAGTAAAGACCAGCAAAAAGCGTCTCCAGATAAAAATAAAAAAAAAATTACATAAACATCGTTGTAAAACCATGAGATCATTCGCTTCACTAGGCGTCTAAAATACACGGACGATGATCGATAATAATCGAACGTGACGCGACGGGCCGATAAAAACGTGGACGTGTTAATGTTATTATTGATGTATGTGACTGTACTGCGAATCTTATCAAAAACAATGCGAAATGACTTCGCGCAATACACGGAATATCCAGTATTATCACACTTCGTTGTGTTTATACTAAAACTTTGAACGGACACGCGTGTGCGTAACTTTCCCGGGAGTGGAAGGCGATAAGTTTTCCGGCCGAACAATAACATCACGGCGAGACGTGAAATTTCGTGTGAGAGAGCGTAGAAATTTCGAAAACTGCATCATTATGTTGCGGGCGCCGAGAGAACGGAACTGGACGGCGACCGTAATACGTAAAGTGACCATATATTTTTTTAATCAAAACGGGACAAAAAAAAAAAAAATCATAATTATTTGTTACAAACAAATATTCTTAATTTAATAATATTACTAGCGAAATTCTGTGGTACTTATAATGTTTTTAAAGGACAAAAAAATTAAATTAACTTACTACACTTACTAGGTAATCAACTTATTATAAACAAAATGTTTTCGTGTAATAATTACAAAATTAAATATACTTGTATATTTTTCTAAAAACGATATTTCGTCAAAGAACATTTATTTTCATTTTTTTTTTTTTTTTTTTGTCTACTTTTTGAAAACGGGACATTTTAGCGTCCCGAAGATTTTCCAGGGGGCAACGGGACAGATATTCAAAAAACGGGACTGTCACGTTCAAAACGGGACTGTCACGTTCAAAACGGGACGTATGGTCACCTTAGGAATACGTCATCGTTCGCGCAGCTCCCACGTCTTACAAGACTCGACCACATGTCGATCGATTAATTATAAAATTAGAATTACGCGTATACGTTTGTAATAATATTTTTTATAGACGCGTGTATTAGCGTGCGGCCATCAAATGGCGCTGTATAATCGCGTACCAAAGCGTTCTGATGATATTACTGTTACGTCTTGTGATTTATGGAAACGACGTCATCGTTTTGTTTGAAACTAATGTTTTTAAACGGGGTTTTTTTTTTTGAATGTAAAGTAAAACTTTGTTTCAATTGTTTAGAACGAGTTTTCGTTTCGAAATAAAACTAAAAAAATAAATAAAACAATAATAAATTAATAAAAAAAATATACGAGGAGCGTCGTCGTTTTCATTGATTAAAATCGACCAACAAGGTGAAAAACTATCGTTAGGTGGCCAAAATATAATGCGTTTTCTTTATATCGTTATATTTTGTATTATTATCGTATGGTTTTGCGTTTTTCGTTGTGCGCGGACCAAAAAGGTGCCGCGCGTGCAGGCCTGGCGAATCTCACGTGACGACACGACTAACCGATGCGCCGTATACGCACAGGAGTCAGGAATTTCCCGACCGAGGGCTAAACTTTTCCACTTAAACGTAAACACGTGCTCCAACAACACGGTGGCACGTCGTATATACAGGGTGGACGCGTGACCACGACGATAATAACTCCGTGCCGTTTGTCGACGTGAGTTTGTTACCTACCGGGTACCCGCACTCGCCGTTCACATACGCAAGCGCTTACGTTTACAGATGGATTCTAAATTTCTGTTATAGCGAATTCGTGGCACGTTCAAAATAGTATAAAACGTATATCATACTTATATCGTTTTCTATCTTTTATAAAAGTGTAAAATTATAAGTGGATTTTATATTTTTAACAACCCTTATAAGGTAATTTAGGGGTTAGATTTTGATTACCAATCGAGAGTCAATATGTTTTTTGTCAATAACATTGGGGTATTGTACGTGTACTTAAAAAGGTAGCTAAAAAATATAAAATTTACAAATCATTTTAGATTTCTCTGAATATTGAAACTTTTGTGATTGCGATAAATATATTTTACTATAATCATGAATAAAACGATATGATAAAATTACCGTAATAGATTGACTGAGTCACCCAGGCGAGCGTTACACGATGATCTGACGATTGTTATGTTTAATTCAGTATTGTTTTTCAAAAATAATGATATTTTTCCTGCGGGGGAGAAGGTTCAAACCCATCCGAAAACAATAGGATCGGTTATTTCAAACGTAAAATATATGTAACCTTAAACAAAATCTAATAATATTAATTCTAATTTTTCGACCCCTCAAAAAAATAAATAATATTGCCCTGCTCCTACCCTAGTCTCTTTTGTGCGGTTCAAATTATAAGTAAATAAATTCTTAAAAAAATATCGTTTTCAGTAGTGTTTCGAATATCACATACGTGAAGAACAATTCTAAAACGTACGCGTTCCACATGGTCAAATCGAGATGATCCGATCACTGTGTCTTTAAACACGACGTATATTTTTACGAAAATACGCATAACAACCGTCGTCAGTCGGTAAGACGTAACGACGGTTTCGTCGGATATCGTTGCGGATACAGATACGACCGAGGTACCGTCGTCGTGCCGAAGTAGCTTTCTTTTTTTTTTCTTTTTTTTTTTTTTGTCTTTAACGCGTCGTGCCTTCGAACGAGCATTAAACTCGAAATTTATGACCGCGTTTTATCACACACGTCGCATTATACGCATTACACGCGCGCACTCGGCCCGGAGCATTTTTCATCGCGAGACCGCGCGGCGCGGCACAAAGCTCCGTCGTCGGATTTTTTCGCGGTCGGGGGGGTCGCAATAACGTGTGAGAAGAACCCGCTGAAAGCGCCCCCGTCGTCGCCCCGTCGAGAGATGTCCGGTGTCCAATAACAACGCAGACTTTTTTTTTTCAAACCCGTGCGGGTGAAAAGGAACGTGCTTTTTACGCTTCTCTTGTTTTTTTGTCTTTCGCTTATTGGCAGACCAGAGCCACAGCTCTATGGGTTGTTTTATTTTTATTTATTTTTTCTGCTCAGTCAGCCGTGTAAAAGTCACCGGCATTTACACGGCTCGCCACGACTCGCGATAACCGTCACGATCCCGTTTGGTTTCCGCTCTCCGACCGCGTGTAAAAATCGCGAAATCCTCTTTCGGCACGGGAAAAAAGCGTACACACGCCTCCAAAGTCCCCACCGCTGACGATTGTTGTCACCGCGTGCAGCCGTTAAAACGGACGAGGACTCGTTTTCTCGTGTACGATTTTATTTCCATCTAATGTCTAACGACCAGAAGACACATTAAACCCTATTTTTATTTATTGTTTTTTTTTTTTTTTTTTTTTTACTCGATATCTGATCACACGAAAGCTTTCAAATGAAATGTAACGATATCGCGTAGTCGTCGAGTGTTTTTAACAACTCGTGCGCGACGATTCTATTTAGGTACCGCGATCACTGTCACAGAGCCCGTGGACTTGGTTAACCTATGAGATTTATTTTTATGTTTTTTGTTTTATTCAATGAAAATCCATCCATTATTTATCTAGATAAAATAAAAAGTATATTAATAATTTTCATCTAGATAATTTATCTAGATAAATTTATCCAAATAAATCCCAACATCGGTTATCAGTGGGTATATTTTTTGCTACGATTTTCACCAGAAATAAGAAAAAATAATAGTTAAATATCCTGCATCAGAGCTACTTTTTTTCTTTTTTAAAATCATGTTGATCCGTGTTATTTATTTCGTAGGTGAATAATGGTAATATAATTATACCGTTATCTTTGATCTCGTTCTCGCCCATGGAACTATTGGTATAATACCAGAGGTTGGTATTTCCAGAAAGCCGACTATTTATAATCACAATTATTGATACTCTTCATAGGCACCTATAACTATCAGTTTCGGTAATCGTATTTTTATTTTACAATCGTTTAATTTCCGACTCATCAGTCTGTCACTGCGGCCTACTGGGCCGATGGACTTGGATTACGATGGCGTAATTAATGATCGTTTTACGTTTTACACGTTGATAATAGTACAAATATCAGTGGACCGTTCCCGGCTGAATGTTTACGTCTGCTGTTTACAATGGTTAATACGGCAGGAATTACTTTATTGAGTGGACTACATTTTTAATAAAATTGTTGTTGCTATTGATCTCAATGAGTCGCGGGTGACTAATTGAACGACTAATGAACTGCGACGTTGATTGTTCTCTTGCCAGACTGCTAATCGTAGGACTCCGTGACTGAATAACTGCCAAACTGCCGTGTTATTTAACTGACTATAGTGAAGAAATACTGTCAGGCAGGACCGAAAAAGTGAAACGTTGACTGGTGCCTTTAAGGTACGGTTTCCCTGCAGCGTCTAGACGCGGCGTCTGACGCCGAGACCCTAGATTATGTATTTTGTGTATGACTGGTTTCGCTACTCGCGTTTGACGCGACGCGTTAATCGCTTTGACGCGGCGTCCGGCGTCAGTACCGGTCCGGACCAGTGTTGCGTCACGACACCCGGAGTCATCAGTCAACATGTCGATTTTTCATTTTCATTTTCCCCAACAGAGGACGAAATTTTGATTTCACTAGTGGAAAATAATAAAGTTATTTTCGATAGTGCCCATAGAAAAGCACAGAGATAATTTTTTAAAGATAATATTTGGAAAAATATATCTGAAGAAGTAGGAAGATCAAGTATGTATTGAAAATATAATAATTCTCAAGTATTTATAATTTATAACAGTAATTTACATGCAAACTTTATTTTAATATTAATTATTTATTATATTATAGTATTATTATTATTATTAATGATACTATTCAAAATAAAATGTTGATTCATTTGAAAAACCGAAAAATCAGATCTGGAAACTACGTGTGGAAGAGACAACGGTCGCAGTAGTACTAAAAGAACGGGATAAAATAATAAAATTTGCAGCGTCTGACGCTACTGGGAAACCGTACCTTTAGACGGTCCGCAATGATGGGCTGCTGCTTCATGACTGCCCGCTATTGCGAGCTGCACTCCTATTTATAACCTTGTTGCGTCAACACCATCGTCCGGGGTCGTTGCTGGTTGGATCTGGGCGTTCGAGTTCACGCCCACCGCTGTCTCTAATTGAAGGGCCCGGTGCAAGAACCAGGTATTTCCACTTTTTGAAATTATTCAGGAGATACAACTATAACCAAATTATTTAATTTCTGATGGAGGTGTACGTGTTGTAAAAACATATTCGTATTCTCCAAATGAAGAGCTAACTATTCGTGTATATATATATTTACATTTTAGATAATCCTAAGTATATTGTTTAATTAGTATAAAAAAAAAAAAAAACATGGAGATACCTGGTTATTGCACCGCAATGGTATTATTTTTTTTTCATATTTTGACTTAATAATAATTCAAGGTGAAAATATAATCACCTATAAATTATAATACGAAACAGTGAACCATGCGGCATGAAAACAGTGTCGCACATGTTATTACGGAGAAATAACCGGGTATATCTAGAGATACCTGGTTATTGCACCGAACCGGTTTAACCAGGCATCTTCATCATTTGTATGACATTAGCTCATCTAAAAATGGGTATACCCGGTTGTTGCACCTAAATGTAGACAAATTATTCTTTATCAAAAAATACAAAAATATCAATTTCGAAAAAAAACGGAGATGACCGGTTCTTGCACCGCGGACCCTTCAATTGGTACCGTCCCCTCCGTGTCGCGGCATAGTACGACGAAGTTCGGTGGTTCGTGGTACATCCCGTCTTCGTGTGCTATCTCTCTGTTAGAGAGTCTCTCTAATGCACGAGGCCACGCCTACCACCCTCTCTGATCGGTACCGTCACCCTGCGTGTCACTTACGTCCTACGACGACATACCCAGGGCCGGCGCTACCTTTTGCGAGGCCCTGGGCGAAACATTTTTCACTTATTTAACCAATAACGCATTAACTATATACTATATAGTTATCTAAGGTTTATATCCATATAGGCTTACGCCTATGCCTAACTAAAGGTAAAAATTATTAAAAATGTACGTCCCAAATAAAACAATTTTTTAAATTAAATTTAATATATTAAAGAGTCTAGCTCTTCCAAAATTTTGATCCTAGTCACACCTATGATGTTCATTGGAAATAAAAAATGCTTAAGCGAAATAGTGAATATCAATTTTCAACTGTTAAATAATTAATTTTAAACGTATTACACTTGCCAACTTACAAACAACTTACAAAATATATATTAAGGTATCTACACATAGTTTCTGTAATTTTATCAATATTTATAATATTTATAATATACCGACGGTACAAAATCGTTTACGCCACACTCGGTCGGCGGCATCTCGTTTCCTGGCGTCGGCAGTGGCAGAGGGAAAATGTCCACCCTTGAACGACGCCACTGATTTGACTTGTTATACGATAGTCTTGTCATGTTTTCCAAATTTTCACGTATTCGATTGAAATATGCCGGAAATTATATGAAATTATTCACAAAACTGAATACTTGTACGTGACTACAAAATATATAGCCAAGTGGAAAACGACGACCCCGAAAAGAAACGAATTCCTATCGTTGATATTTTGCACTCGAGCCGTATAAACGTGCGTGAACGAGTCGTTTTTTGAGTAAATGACGCGCGAATCGGACGCGGTCGTTGTGAACGAAGTGGCGGAGCTAAGGTTTTCGCGCTCAGAAGAAAATTCGAAATGTCGTCTCCGACATTGCACGGCAATGGTGTTCGAAGCGAAACGGCTACGGGAGCACCGTCAGTATACACTCCTGGGGGAAGTCGACCACTCCCCCCTGCCCGTTGCTCGTGATCGCGATAACGTCAAACCGCAAAAGTCACCGAATCTGCTCGACGGAGACGACGAGATTAAAATCGCACACGCCGTCGTCGTCACGATAATACTTTGATTTTCGTAATCGATCGTGCGGTTTTATTTCGAGAAAACTGCGTGTTATAGTTCCCGCAAAGTCTGTTTCGCGTCAACGCGGTTTTCGGACGGATTCCAGCACGACGAAAAGCTGTGATTTCGAGGGAATAGTAAAAGTTATCGACGAGAAACGGGTCGCTGTTCGATGTGATGCACCACGCGGAGGTGCTATACAACACCATTATATATAATATATATTATTACGCACAGTGAAACCTCTGAATACCGGACACTCTCGGTCACCGAAATATCGTCCGTTATTTCGAGGTGTCCGCTATTCAGAGGGAAAAATAAAGGTGGTGACAGTAAAAACGTCCGCTATTTGGAGGTTTCCGTGCATCGAGGTTCAACCGTATGCGTATACGCGTTAGGCGTTATCTGTGACGGCGAACGAGGAACGCACCTGACGTGACGACGACGCACAGTGGGATGAAACTGATTTCTAGCTTGTAAAAATTAATAAATCTTAAAATTTATGCTGCGAAAAAATGAGAAAATCAAAACTTACAGTTATAGGGATGCCAAATTCGAATTTTGTATCAGTTTTGTAAATTTACCCTTAATTAAGGGGTTGGTAGGGGGTGTTTTTTTAAATTTCACATTTATATATGTTACATCAATTTATATGTTTAAAAAACTTCTGAACTTTATTTTCGTAACAATTTTTCAATTCAATAATCAATAATATAATAAATCAAGTATCAGATCAAGTATCAAGTATCAAGTATCACTTTCGTCAATACTATCATCAGAATCTGACTCAATGAGAAGAGACTTTATCTACTATATCTAGTAAGTAATAAAAAGACACATACCTATCACCATTTCTAATCCGACAAAAATGATAAAATTAGTAAATCAGACCAAAACACGGACGATGAAGCAATAACTAATTAGTCCATAAACAGGTTTTATTACAGAAAATACACTTGTCACCTACATTTTTATAATAGCTCTGCAAATTCAGATAGGCAAGTAAAGGCAAATGAATACTTGTTATTTTAAATACAAAAACATTATTTTGAAAATATATTATGCCTGGTCGGGTTGATATGAAGTGATTTTAATTGGCAGCTTATTAAACGTTTAATATATAATATTTTATTAAATGTCATTATTTGTATCTTCGAAAAAAATATTTATAATAATTATTGGAAAAATATATGTTCAAAATGAGTAAATTTATTGATTTTATGTAATTTAATATAGTTAATATTATATAAGGCATAAATGTGTTACCAAAATGTAATACTAATATAGTATATATACTACACATTTTGTAAGTAAAAAAATATAAAATTATCAAATTTTTGGGAATCATTTCAAAAATTTACATTTTTTTTTTACAAGACAGACATCGATTTCATACCACTGTGCGACGACGGTCGCAATGTTTCGGAAACGAGCACGGCGGACCGTCAATTATTACCGGAGCCATTGTCGCAGTTGATAAGGATATTGTGGAGAACGCGCCGAGTTTTTCCTAATGGGATTTCGCGTCGATTTTTTTCCATCCGCCGGCGTGGCGGCGCGCGATAATAATAATAATTATCGTCGTCCGGAACGACTTTTGAATATTTTAACGCACAATTAATACCGCGCCGCGGTCCCGCGCGCCAAACGAGTAGTGTCGCCGGCGCACACGAACTGGGTCACGGCAGCAGGGAACTGTGGACTGTGCATATCAATTAAAACAAACCGGAATCGTTTCAGGAGTGTATCATTAATTCGATGTTTTTATCGTTGTCGTTCATTACGTCACCGCGTAATTGCGACGGTATTAACACTCGAAACGCGCGCGTACCGCAGCAGTCGCCGTGTTCACGGTGTAACGTTATTATAGCGACGTCGGCCCGCGCAGGGATGCGTGGAAATCCTAGCCCCAGTGACGTCGACGTCGATCGTATTATTATATTCGAATATTTGCGAACGCTCGTAAACGATGCGCTTTGATCAGAAATGAAAAAAAACAATTCTTCGGGGCACATTGATTTTATTGTATTTATTTATTTATTTATTTATTTTTACTCGAAGCAGTAGATCAGTCTTCAACACAGCGACGGTTCTAGAATTTTGTTTGGAGGGGGAGGGGGGGCAAAAGCAAAAGTACGACATAATTTGACTCAATGTATATTATGTGTACGTGAGAAAGAGCTATGAGCACCAATGCTTCGAATAACGACCACGCTCCAACAATACAGTATGATAAGTAGAGTCCGGATTTGTACGCACTCAAAAAACCTAAAATAGTATGCATTTATGCATCTAAAAACTTTTAAATACGATTGATATGCTCTTTTTTTAATTATATGCAAAAATATATTCTTGCCCAAAATATATGCGTTTATTTGCATAATTTTTTATACACTTAATTGTGTTTTTGTTATTTTTTTAATTTCTTTCATAAATAATAATTCAACTAAATTAGATAGGTAACTTAATTTTTTGATTGCGGACATCAATTTACAATATTGCCTGAGGAATAGTAAATATTTAAAAAATATATTCAATTAATAAAACAAATATTTTAATTTGGAATAGTAAAAAATAACAAATAAAATCATATTAAATCCTCTTATTCCATTTCTTTGGTAAATATTTTTGAATAAAAATACAAAATAAAGAAATTAAAAAAAAAAAAAAAAAAACACGGTTTTATAAACTTTAATATATCAATAGGGGTACCAAATATGCTTGAATATGCAAACATTTTAAAATATGCCGTCATCCCTGAAATAGGCATTTATATGCAAAATAAACTTTTTCCCATGCATTATCTGTTACACAAATCGTTCACATTTCTTACTGCCATCGAACTGCATACACTCATTAAACATATGTAAATGCATACAAATCCGGACACTAATGATAAGTGATAATATTTTTCAATATTCTATTAATAAAATTAGGTATTTTGTATTTAAGTGTATTACTATGGGTAGCTGGGGGGAGGGCAAATGTCCCCGCCTTGGATCTGCCACTGCTTCAACATAACCGCGTATATTATACTCGTGTAGTGTATATTTATTGTTTACACGCGTGTAAAACTTCGTTGCCCGCTACATATTGTTTATAACCGTTTATACAAGGCCGTATTTGAGGGAGGCCGTTGAGGGTCGAAACCCCAGTCGAAATATTTTTAAATTTATCCACTGTACCAATAATACAATACGTGCGATGCACACGAGAAATATAATACGACAATTATTGCTTACTAGTTCGAGTTTATCGACATGATAATAACGTTTTATCCATCTCGAGAGTTCAGAAATCTACCTGTTCGAACAAATATCGTATACCACAAACTACCGAACTATACAACTCGAATTACTATTTTAAATTATAATATTGGTATAAAACGTATTACCTTTGATGGTACAATGGTCGATTCTATGATCAACGATATTACTTTATTGAATAGCAAAATTAACAATTATCATCGACATGACTGTTTTTAGTAATAATATATTTGCATGCATATTTTTTGGGTATTTTTTAGAGCTACATGTCTCTAAGCCTACTTATAACTATTTAGTTTTTATCATTTTTACAATTCAAAACGTTATCCAAAACATGTTTCATATCATAAATGACAATTTTGTATCGGTTTTCTGTTGTAAAATTCAAGGTCTGTTTTAGTTAACGATGCAGTTTATTTTATTATTTATTAGATCGTTTTGTAAACGGACGTAACATATTTCATTTTTTTTCCTTACACATATTGAAAATGATCTATATTTATTCATTTCTGGAAATACTATGATATTATATCATTTAATTTATTTATTTACGATTTTGAGAATCTCAATTTGGAAATACCTGTACATCCCGTAGCTGCGCGTATAGCATTATGACTACTCGTATATAAAATGTCTGCTTAGCGCTAGAGGAAACACAATTTGGTTTTATTAATGACAAGACACGAGGTCTATTATAGTAATTACCTCAAACCATATTCTAAACCTCCGATAGCGATTACGTCTAGTGAGTTGTGAATTAGTTGCATAGGATAAATAAATGCATATTATATTATCTCAAATGGTATTTGAATAAATCGATTCAAAGTGATCGCAGTGGTATTGAAAATTCAAAAAAAAATATTTGCATTTTGACTGTGTTTCTCGGCGAAATTGAAATATTATTAAAAAAACAATACTGATAATATCGAAAACATTTCAAAACCACGGTGATTAAATGATATCTGAAAAAAAATAATAATCAAACGTCGGTCACGTAATATTTATTTCATTAATTAATTTTTTTTTTATACCACAGGAACATGTTTTATTAGAATCATATTTTTCAAACGTAGTGGTCGGAACAGTGTGCTCAGACTACGTCAGTAATCTAGACCGTGACATTTTTTTTTCCTAAGTTAAAGGTCAGTGAATATATTTTTAGTTACGACAAACAAATTTGTATCCTGCAATTGTCCTTGAACTAGATAGCAAACAAACGAACGGTATCAATTCAAAGTTCTTTTGCGACGTAAACAGTGTAATATTATTATGGTTTCGTCGTGATTAAATAAACGCCCATCGATGTCCGCGAACAGTCGACGTTCGAGCGAAATATTTTTTTTTTCAACCCGCGATGACGTGTTAATAATGAACGCGATAAAAAACATCGGTCACGCGCGTCTCGATTCGTTTCGAATAATACAAAAGCTATCGAAAGCTGTCGTATCGAAGAGGGTATCGTCTCCGTCACAGAGTGTAATTTAATAATTACTAAAACGATATTGTTTATAGGCGTAGTCGCGTTTCTTTTCATTGAACCGTCGAGCAACAATGATAACCCGATGACGCGCAACGACCGAGAAAAATCCCAGGACATCGGTTTCGAAACCGCTGAAACTCGGTGGGAAATGTTCACCGAAAACGGTTGACACGATTTACGATCGAGCAACACACCTTGAGCGTTCTCACGGGGTGGGGGATATGGAGGATAGATCCGCCCATGGAATTCGTTTAAGGCCAACATAAAAGTACCGATGGAGGAATTTTTATGATAAACTGATGTGTGAGTATTTTGCACAGATAATAAAATGCAATCAATAAATAATTATGTGAATCGTTATCATTTGTCTCTATAACGATACGTGTACAGATATTATAACATTTAAACAAATAAAATTAATGGTATATAGACATTAGACGGTGTAGTTTTTATCATGCCATAGTCATCATACCATCAGAACATTAGTGCAGTAGCTCGAAAAATGTCAATTTTGAGTTACACATGTTTTCTTATGGAAAAGACTATGTTCTTTTCAATGACAATATATAGTGTATTTAAAGGTAAATTCAAAATTTAAAATGACGAAATACGGTACTCTATTAAATTGAGAGAAAATGTTGCTTTAATGCATCAATGTAGTATTTACAAATAATCTCAGAATTACATTTTTTGAGTTGTTACACTAGTGTTCTGATGCAGTACGATATGCTTTTATACGATAAACACGATAATTGTGGTCGTGCGTTTATGAATGTCCTGAGTTGAACGCGTTCGTAAAAGTACTCGGTAAACAGGTTCCTACATTTAAACGTGGAAGGAGGGGTGGTGGCATAGGCACCACAGCTCGATTTGCAATACATTTTCATATCCCTCTCCCCCGACGAAAAATTTTGAGAACGCTACTGCAACGCACAAAACCCGTGTATAGATACGTGTAAATAACCATGGCGAATAAACCGATTCAAAAAATCTGGCTCCGATACGTCAAAAAAATGAAATGCGCCGGAAACGATCAGATTTCGAAACACGGCGATATAGTAGTAAGTAAGTATATAATTGAAGGGGTCCGTGCAAGAACAAGATAACTCCATTTTTTTTTTTGAAAATGGGGTTTTTGCCGTTTCTTATAAAGAGAAAAATTACGAGTATATCTGTGCAAGAACGAGACAACTCCGATCATTCGTATAGGAGATATAACGTAAATGGTGTTCTGGTTTATTTTTCCGTTGAAAAACCGGGTAACTCCGGAGTTAATGGTAAGTACATAATATATAATTCGTGTCGTATTTTATATCTGGCGACACGTTCAGATCGTGATAAATGCCGAAAACGCGTGTAGCCGAGACGTACGAAAACGGTCCTGTTATAAGACGTTCAGAAAATATAATCATCAGCCGTGATTTTAAAAATGAAAAAAAAAATAAATAAAATAAATCATAAACAAAACGGTTATGCTAGAGATCAAGGGAACTCGTGACGATCGTACACCCAGCCGAAAGCTTTCCGTCGAGGTTTTCGTTCCAATAAAAATTAATTTAATGTGAAATTAAGAAAAAAAACAGTTTTGCCGTGTGCGCATATCCGACGGCGTGCCGCCGCCCGACGACGACGTTCGCGGCTCGTTTTAGCACTGGTACGATTAAAATTAGCTCGCACGTGCAATATATAAAAAAAAATATATCCGGTGAAAAAAAAAATTAAATAAAACGTCCCCCTGAATAATGAACTTTGTCTCTCTGTGCGTTTTGCTCGACGCGCACCGTTCAACGTTTATTTATAAAAACAACATTTCGCTAATAGAGAGGCGTTTTATTGAAGTCCTCGAGTGCGTATGGCACATCAAACAGATAACGACGTAAATAATTAATACGATTATAAAAATTATAAAATTATAAAAACGTGTACGTCTGGGGAAACGTACCGAGGAGTAATCGTATGAAATCTGAGATATAATAACCAGAGACAAATCGTTGTTCGGTACCGGAGTAACAGGCGATTTTTACCCCTCGAATATTTTTACGACCCCTCCCTGGTAAAAATATTCGACCGGGGGGTAAAAATATCCTAGGTAATTATTACCCCCCGTTCGAAAATTAATACCAGGGGGGTAATAATATCCTAAGATATTATTACCCCCCAATACTTTTACTGGGGGTAAAAATAGCCTAGATAAAAATAATAGGATGTATAAAAATCCGGTATGACACCGGTCGCACGGCGGTCGATCAATGTCGACGTTTCGGGATCGCGTGTTTTGAATTTCTTTTGTCTTTTCAGTTTTTTTTTTCACAAAAGGACGAAAAAAAACTTCCCAGAATAAATAGGTCACTCTAAACTTGATTAAACGTTTCGCGGGATTCGCGTAACGTTTCTCATTAACGCCGTTAAGTACTCGAGTATATCGAGACCCGTACAATGGCGGCGCGGTGGAGCTACCGACGTGATCGTATTATATACTTCAGGGTTTTTTTCCTTTTTTTGTTTTTTTTTTTTTGTTTTTTAGTCACCGAACCTCACGGTGACGCGGCAATAATCGTTTTGATATTGAATATCAGGGTTGCAGACGACGAGAGACGAGGTCGGAGACGGGAAAGGGGTGAAAAAAAAACGGACGACGAAGAGGACGGAATATTCTGAAACGATGACAAATTACGAAATTCTTCGCCGGGAAAAGAATTGAATACATTTCACGTGTTTTATGTTTTTTTTCAATATCTGAAAATCGCGATACCTCGTGGACACATCATATAACCGTTGAGAAAGTACCTCTCATAGTCTGTCGGACAAACGGTACGTGGGCGAGATAAATCAAGTGGAATACTAATGAAATATTCGGAGTAAAAGAAATAGAGAGAGAGATAGAGAGAGAGATAGAGAGAGAGAGAGAGAGAGAAAAGTGGTGCGTGTAGTATGACGTTATAATGGGTAGGAAAGTGCAATTTTCGATAGTAACCGTCCGCCGTCGGCACAGAAAGTATACCGGTGCGACCGCGTTTTTCCTACCACGTAGAATTATCACGCCACTCGGTGAAATCGCACTACGACTATTGTCGCCAAGGTGATTTTCGCGGCGTGTGCGGTCGTGAAGAGGTACGAGTAATTGATTCTCGTAAACGTGTCGGGAGAATAGAGTTTTTCTACGACAGTGGTAATAACATTACGAGCACGCCGTCGTCGAATAAATTAGAGCGTATTTAACGGTCAGATAGAAGACTTTACACAGACCGGGCGACGCGCATTTCGTCTCGACCGTATTGTAGTGACACACGTTAACGACCCGAACGACGTGTGTGTGTGTGTGTGTGTGTGTGTGTGTGTGTGTGTGTGTGTGTGTGTGTATGTGTGTGTGTGTGTATGTGTGTGTGTGTGTGTGTGTGTGTGTGTGTGTGTGTGTGTGTGTGTGTGTGTGTGTGTGTGTGTGTGTGTGTGTGTGTGTGTGTGTGTGTGTGTGTGTGTGTGTGTGTGTGTGTGTGTGTGTGTGTGTGTGTGTTAATGCACTGTAGAGTGTACGCGTATGGACTTTTTTGCGTGAGTATATCATTTGTAGTAAGTCATTATTCGCGTTTTTCCGCTGCAAAATATAATGAAACGTGTGTTGTGTACTAAGTGCAATGTGTATAATGACAATATGACGTATACGCGAGCGCCGAGGAAAGTCTGAGTTTATTCAATCGTTCGTTTCCTCGGAAATATACGTACACACACGTTAAAGGCGGACATGCGAATATGCGATGTAGCAAATTATGTTAAGACGGCATCTTTACAATAAATTATTATTAGTATTATTATTATTATTCATTAAATACTGACGTCACGTTGTGCCCGCGACGTGGTCCCTTTAGAATCGTGTCTTTTATGCTGTATACGACGGAATATTGTGTTGTAACTCGCCGGACTATCACAATAATAATAATAATAATAATAATAATAATAATAATATGCGTGCGTATGAAATTCAGGGAGCAAGGAATTATACTGTTCCGTACGCGGGATTTTCGTTCGGTTTATGGTCCCACTATAGGTCGATCGTGGACCTCCCGTGGAGGGCTTCACCCCCACACCACCATACTATAATGTAACAAGTAAATACCACCAGCGTTAAAACACGAAATGATTCTTCCCGATTCCTGTTTTTATAGTTGTCTCGACTCTTAATATAATGTATGGAGTTCAAAAATAATTATAAAAATGTAATAAAATAAAGTATTCAATAATAAAATAATACAATATACCATAAAACCCAAATGATAAAAAAGACTTATCACTATGCATACGGTTTTAAAAGTCAAACAATAATAAAAATCGTTTGACTAAAAATTGTATACTTACCTACAATAAACGATTTTTAAATCATAGATAAAAAAAAAAAAAATGTTGATTCAGTCTTAAATTTAATCTACGAATAGAACAGAACGAGATTTTCGGGAAAAAGAAATTTTGCGGGGTAAAATCCTAGAATCCTGCCGCTGCGTACGCCACTGGAGTTATTCGACAAATGTTCAACTGTAATCGTTCGCATGGAAAATTATGGAGAGAAAAAAAAAACATTTTACTTCAAATCTTTCACCACGCTTTATGTTTAAGAGCGATACTTTTCGACGAATTCTCGAGACCGTCTAGACGAACAGCGATTTAAATTTTACGGTCAATGTACATTTTCGTGGGGGGGCTGGTTTTCCAGATAACTATATTAACCCATTTGATTGCGAAAATATCGGAGAATTTTACTGTTTTTTTTTGTCTACTAGATTTTTCGGTAGTATTCCAATTGATCTTGAAAAAACTTTGGAGAAATGAAGAAAATAACTACTTTAAAGTACTAAATAAACGAATTTTCCGAACCAAATATACTAAGTAGCTGTACGTAACTTTTTGACCACTATTAAATATAAAAAAAAAAAATGACAACATTTATAAAAAGAAAAAAAAAGAATCGTAAAACTAATACAATTTTTCGTTTCACTCAGAATCTAAAATACCAATATAATATATTCAACATATAAGTAATAGTTAATTGATAAACATTTTACTCGAATATTTATGTGTGGTAATGAGTACCCGCGCACGTCTTCCTAACGAATCGGATTTCGTTCCTACGGGCTTTTCGCAATTCAGCATCGTGAGAATCGTCGACCACTCGACTCGACGACGTCGGTTGACGCTGCCGCTTACGTCGTAATCGTTATTATAAATCACGGTCGAGCAGACACTCGAAAAATTAACGTAAGAACCAAACGCAAACGTGCGTCGACGTTAAAACTGTTCACGTGGCAAAACGTGAAATCCGTTATCGAATCGAAAACCGATCGGAATCACAGCGACGACGCAGAGTAGATAATATTCGAACGTAATTATTATTCGAACACGATATAAAACGTTGATTTGCATTGAACGCCGTCGTCGATTCGCTTTAAAATGAGAACTGATTAGCAATGTAACGTACATATTTTTTCTTGTAAATCCCAATCTCCTATGTTGCTGAGAGTTAGTCTTAATAAAATAAAAAAAAAAAAAAAAAAAAAAACGAGAACGTTTTCATTCCGCAAACCATAGCGATCCGTTTACATTGCGATTACACGATCGATTTTACTGGACACTGCACTCGTGCACTTACACGTGACAAAGTGTTATATCAAAGTGATAATGTTACACGTTTTTAAAACACTGTGATTCACTCAAACGGCGAACTACGTCGTCGACATTCCCAAAATATAATTTACTCTACAGACATCGCTCGTCATTATTGCAAATGGCAAAAATTAATTGGTTCAATCAAAAACACATCTGACAGAAAAGCTTAACGTTACCTATAATAATATATGATTATTTACAATCTGTAAAACTCACACACACACACACACACACACACACACACACACACACACACACACACACACACACACACACACACACACACACACACTCACAGGTAATACACATTTTATACGACGATCGATTTCAATTGAGAAAACTTACATTCCTAGTTATATATATAGATATATATATATAAATTTACAATGATTTGTTTTCCACTCGAAATCTCTTTTTCGGGTCACTGGTCAGTAAAAATGTTTCGATAGTTTTGTGCGACATGTCTATTGATTTGAAAGTAGACACAGATAGTACTTAAAGTAAATCAATTTTATGAAATCCCAGAAGATTCCAAAACGAAAAAAAAACTTACAATTTTCAGTGAATCCATTGTGCAAACGTATAATAATTGAGTTTTGAGAGGGTCAGCTCGGGCGTTTTCATGTAATTTTTTCTTTTGTTTAACCCGTTAAATAAATAAGTGTTTAAAAGTACGAATTCTTCAAATATCTGGTGAATAGTATTTGAAGCGCTCCACAAACATTTTTAACAAATTGTTGAACACGGTTTCATGTTGAATAATAATAATAAAAAAATGTGCTATTAAAACCGTTATAGAACACTAAGTTCATAAGTTTACACCAATCATATGGACGAGACATATTTTAATCGAGACGTTTTAATATTGTAAAGACTTCGTGTCCGACGCGAGTAATTATTGAATACGATAAAATGCGTCCAAATGATAATACGTTTTTTTTCAAATGAAATTCAGATCGTAATAAATACAATAAAAAAAAATAGTTTATAAAAACAGTTTTGATCTGGTCGTATTTAATATACCGTAATCTATACCAGTGGTCTTCAACCTTTTTGACTCGCGAACCCACTTTTCTTACCAAACATTTTTTGCGACCCTTGTCAGCTTTGTAAGCCAAAAAAAAAAAAGTACAAATTGCTTAATGTCTTAGTATACAATCTTAAAAGTGCTTTGGTAACTGAATAAATACAAATTTATATTTAATATTTAATTTTGTATCATATGTAATAGTGCAAAAAAATACATGTCGAGATACAGAAAAAAAGTACATGCAAATATTATACGAACCAAAATTAATGCGAAAAATCGAAAAGGTAGTCTAAGGTGAAACACTAAATAAAACATTTTTTGATGTATTCAAAAATTTTTGATTTTGAAATTTGTTTTTTTTATTTAATCATCCGGGCCGATGGTATGTAAGAAGGTCGATGAAAGTGTATGGAGAGGTGTGGAACTGTTATCGATACTATTTTCCGATGTGGTGCAATCTGAAACTCGTCCCGGTCACGGGTGACCGCGGCCTTGTCTGTTGCGGGTCAAACGATATCGTACTGATAAACAATCAGTGTGTTTTGATGACGAGACCCGTGGCCGCGACCGTTATCGGCGCCGTTTTTTGCATTTTTTGCAAAACGGATGATTGGAAATTCGGCCGCGATATCGGCGCGTCGATATCAGCCCGTGACCCCGACCGTTCTCTCGCGTCGGGTCCGCGACTCGCGTGATTTCGATTACGATTCGTCCGCGGTCGGGATTCACGTTTCGCGGACGATTGCGGACGCGTGCAGCCCCGTGTCTCGCTAACAAAACGATCTTTTGTCGAGCCGAGCGGCGCCCCTCGTAAAACCGTGACCGCGGGACGGAGACGATTTTCCACATTGGCATTTCAACTGTGACAAAACGGTTTTCGACCGAAATAACAATAACGATAACAATAATAATAATAATAATAATAATAATTTCGACGTCAACTGTTGTGTACCCGGGCTGCAGCCCGACCGCCGGGTTCGCGAAAGTTTTTAATCGATTTCTCGTTGTCGCCTCGACGCGTACGCGCCGCCACCGCACACGTCCGTCTGCATCGGTCGCCTGCACGTCTCGCCGCCGTCGCTATCGTAGCCTTCGCGACTCCGTGCGCGCGTTGATTTCGACGACACGCGGTGGCGAATGCCGACGTCCCCTCTTCTTCCCCCGCCAACTCGTGTACTGTGGCCAGACCATAGGCGGATATGGGGGTCTGAGCCCCGCTAAAAGTTTAAAGTAGAGACCTGAGCCCCCTCCACCACCAACGTGCTTCCAATATTAAGTGTTGAAAAATATCTGACTATAATCAGTGATAAATAATCAGGTCATAGTCGATGATTTTTCATCTAAAAACCGATATATTATATTGAAGTATTCGAGTTCCAAGCACTTACAAATCTGTTTTTCGTTTTTAAATTAATTTTATAAATTTTATACGAAAAATGGTGAAGGCGATTCGTTTATTTTCTTTATGTATACTTCATAAAATTACGTATAAAGAGTTAATTGTTATTTTTCATATAATTGTTATTTTAAAAAAAATAATATTTTTCCAAGATAGGTAGGAATCAATCTATTAAGTATTGAATGTAAATAGTTTAAAAATTATTTTATTTAGAGTCGTAAATGAAGCGAATGGTTTTGGTCGGTACAGGTCTTATGAGCATTAAGTCCTCCCACCCCGGTTTTTACACCAAATTTTCGAATTTGGGTCCGACTAAAAATGTCAACGGTGGTTTTTTTCAAACAATTTGAACGAAAAAAAAAACATTTAATATCGTAAACTGCAACGTCTCTTCCATTATGTACTGTTTGTCACAACGGAACAATATTTAAATATGTATTGTATCTTGTAGTGTACGTATAAGAATTTTTCTGAAAAGGAGATGAAACATTTTTTTACTATTTTTTATTATATTTTATTCGAAATCGTTTGACGTTATATGAATCGTTTCTCGTCTTGAAACGTACTGTTTTTGAGACGCAGCCTTTTAGTCAGCAGTGTGAGAGCCGAGACGCAGAGCACGGTTGGCGGTTCGATCACGAGAAGTCCAACAATATTCTGCGAGACGATCAGAGATGAGTGTTGTTTATCGACAAGAATGTGTAGAATGAACATCGAGCAAAAGGGCGGACTGGTCTGGTCGACTGATCGGCGTTCGACGACTACCTTTTCGCGCGCTTTACTTTCGTCCGTCGCCGACGCAAACTATGAACTGCGTTTTTTTCACCGAAAAGTTAAGTAGACGATGGATACGAATTCGAAGATGGGATCGGCGGTGTTGATGCAGTAAAAGAGCTGGACGTCGTGCGATTACCAAACTGAAGTGATAATCGTATATTTCATGTGCATTCGAGTTTTTTTACTCATCAAACGGCTCATACGTATATGTAACCTGACTTTAATGAGTAATGTATCACAAATTGTCGGCTGGCAGTTATTTTTGCATTCGCACAGAGTACATACTTGAGAAAAAAAAAGCATTTTAGTATTGGAAATAAAATGAAAACTCAATCGAAATCATCGCCGCTGTTCGACAAAATATCGGAAGCCATTATGCTGATTTGGTTTGAACGTCATAATAATATGTAAATACTATAAGTTACGCGTACAGTTATGTGACGTTATCATTGCTCGCTAGGCCTGTCACTTCAACTGGAATAAAGAAACTTTTGATAGGACAAGTCGTGAAAATAACAAACTTTTTCCAAATGTTTTTAAAAAATATAGTAATCAAAAGCAAAAATATTGTTTTAGTTATTAATTTAAAATCTTTTTTTTTAACAACTATAAAAATACATAAATTATGAAATAATATGTGTTTTAATTTATTCAAAATTACGTTTAAGTATATTTTGATCAATGAAATAAAATTAAACAAACATAACTTTAGATGGTGAGGTTGGATAAAACGAATATTTAGTTTAATACGGGTACTTGTTAGGTTTGGTTATTGAAATTCTTATAAAAACGGTATTTAAGTTTGTGACAAAAAATTTGATTTCCTCAAAAATATTCTCTAGGTATTCAAGCTATTGATCTCAGAGTGTGATTCACAATCAGTGTCGCCAAATGACGTTTTCTCCGCAAAATTAATATTATAAACGTACTATTCTGTATAACGTATCTACGTGAATGGAGAGCATATTATTATGATCTACAAGTTAAGTATATAAAAAAAAAAAGTTTCAGTTGTTTCGCATTGGATGAGTAGTCAGATTTTTCTATTTCGCATATTGGAGTGTAATTTCTGCAGTGATTAGTAAAAAAAATAATAAAAAAGAAGAAGTCTTTTCAACTATCCCAAAACTGTTTGTTGTTGATTATTCCATTTCATTAACTGTTGATATGGATTAACGTTAGAGTAGAGTCAAGTCGAGTACATTAACCAAAACATAAATTTAATTTTAGACCATTATTTCTGTTGATTTATTGGAATTGGAACATCGGGCATTATATTGCCGTACATATTTCCCAGTGTACATGTATATATTATATATAACTATAACTTTTAGTTATTAGTTATTACATATTAATATATGTCTTCAATATGTATTGCATTTTCTATGCAGTATAACATTTAAGTACACCAACCCACTTTATGGGTCGGTTAATATTACAGCCCAACTTTCGTAAATTACTGCTGTTCAAGGGGTTTTGCTTTATCTAAATAGAAATCAAACGCTTATATTATTAGAAACATGGTCATAGCCAGATAGTGTTATTGACGATATATTTTTACGATACGAAATGTTTTCAAATATACTATAGCCTTATTAGTAGACTATGTAGCACCAGCGTTGGTCGTATTAAAAAAGAAAATCTGTTTACATTAATAATATTAATATTATAACAGTGTAGTGTTTTCGATGATTTGATTTTGTATTTCTGTAACATCGCCACATTTATTATGATCTAAAAAAATGTTGTAATACAGTAAACAAATAAGAATAAATCCAAAAAAGGTGTCCGTGTCCCGTATCTTAAATACGTAGGTAGACACTATACCTATACAACAAGGATGGCAAATCGATGAGGCGCGTACCCGTGATCGCTGGGTGAAAAAGTTCAAAGGCACTGGACACATCTGAGAAAAACGAAATTATTTATTGCATTAATCAATGATAAACGTGTGTCTTTGAAATCCATAAGAACACGTCGTAACGAGTACGTTTTAATCATCGTCGTCAAACCGCCTTTCCAAAAATATACGCGTAAGCTTGTTAAAAATAGTCCGTGGAGATTTCATTTTGAAATTGATTATAACATACGACATTAAATCGATTCGTTTTTAAGATAGATTTTAGATTCTTAGTGAAGCAAAAGATCTATTTGTTGAATATGATTTTTATTTTTTTTTTTAACACACTTTTTGGTACACCTAAATTTGTCCAATAGTTTTATCCAGCAACTCTATAGATCAGAAATCGTGTGTAGATGGTGTGTTGAATGATCTTTTCCTCACATATTCTATTAATTGTTCTAGATGTGAGTAAAAACAGCCTAAAACCCGAATAAAAACAATAAAATTTGTCGAAAAACGACACTTTCACTAAATCAATTTTAGTTATTTAGTCATAACTAGCTATGTGGCCAGAAACTTGAAATTTTCACCGTATATTAATGACACATTGATAAATACTTGATGCAATTTCCAAAAAAAAAAAGCCGATAAGATAATGGTGGTGGAAGTTCGTCCTTCGTCGCTTCGCTCCTCGGACAAGATAATGGTGAGGAGTGTATAGCACTTTCTATCATGGGATCACCTGGTTTACGATAGTTTAGTTGTATGGTACTTTACATTTGAATGCAATGATAAATCATTGTAAGTTAAGTACAGGATACAGTAGTTGGGTGGGATACACGAGATGCATTGCTAGATTAGGCATTATTGGATAGATTTTGGAATTATTTTATATTATAAAAAAAAAACGATTCTGAACGAAGATGAAGATGTCAGCCTTAAATTGTAATATATATTTTATTTTAATATCCTAGATTGGGTTAAATTTACATTTGTCTATTCATGTGACTTCTGCTCGTGAGCATTGGACAAACCAGGATGTGCATAGATAGGGCGTAGGTAAATACCATATTATTTGCCTAAATGCACTATCGTGACGGTACCACCCGACCCCGCCGTCCATATATGCTGAATGCTCCGTGGCTACGTCTATTTAAATATTAATAATTAATAATAATATATAAAATCCGCATGTTTATGGAACTGATACACACATTAAAATAACTGGAAATTGGAAGTTAGTAACGTTCTATTCAACCATGTAAAGGTACGTTATACACCTTGTGTTTACAATCTACCAATATTTTGTATAGAACAGCTGTCAGCTACTGATTATATTATAATAAACTTAATCTATTTAATTATCTTTATCAGCTGTGATATTACATAGTATTTTCATTTCTTATCTTTGAATACAAAAATTTTTATACATTTTCAACTACAAAATAATTTGCAAATATTCGTGATTTTGACAAATTTTGTCGATTTTTGAACTTCAACTGCTTATAAAAAAAAATTGTGCCTATGTATTTGAATAATTTTTGAATCACTCTTAGATCAACTTATTCAAAACCTTCTATTAAACTTTCAAGCGATTTGGTAGGGCCAAAAAATTGTTATCGACTTTTATAAAAAAAAATCTAAGAAAAATCGAATTATTCAAATGCCTATAAATAGCTAAAAAATAAACGAAATATTTTGAAAATACAACTATGTAAAGAAAATGCCTATTTAAACATTTTGTAAAAGTTTTAAGTTTCTACGACCTATACTTTTTGAATAAGAACAAATATCAGAAATCAGTGATGCCTAAATTGTTATTTTACGCGATTATGTGAAAAATTGTAATTTAAAACACTCATAAAAATTTTTGATTTTATTCCAGTGCAAATTTTTTTACAGATAATTGAAGGAAAACGTATGTCAAACTTTGTACCGAATTTACAATTCTTAGTTTTGAATACTTAAAATTTTATGAATTTTCAACTGCAAAATAACTTCAAATTTTCGCAATTTTTACATATTTCGTATAAATTGGAACTTTGAGCACTTATAAAAAAAAATTGTGACTTACGATTTTGGATTTTTTTTTATCAGTTATGGAACAACTTATAAGAAACCTTGTATTAAATTTTCAAGATTTTCTGGCAAAAAAAAAAAAATTTTATCGTTATTTTAAAAAAAAATACTTAAAAAAATTGAAAATTTCAATTGTCTATAATTAGCTCAATAAAAGTCAAAATACTTTGAAAATTTAACGGTGTATAGAGAACGCTAATCTAAACATTTGGTGAAAATTTCAAGTATTTACATCGATTAGTTTTTGAGTTATAGCAAAATAAAAAATTTGATTTTGTCGAAAACTGGTTTTGCGTAAAATATACCGTTTTTCCCTCATTTTTTAAGGGTTTTTCCCGGCGCGTTAAAAAATATTGAAAATTTTTAACTTTTGACCCCCCAAAGTACCAACTAGATTCACTTTCCTTTCAGAAAAGTTGCTATATAAGGCAATCGAAGCATTTTTACTGCCCCAAATCGTGTCGACAGACACAAAAATAAAAAAAATAAAAATAAAAATAAAAAAAAAAAAATAAAAAAAAAAAAAAAAAACACACATCATTGTAAAATCAATACATTCTTCACTCCGTTCAGAATCTAAAATTGAAAACTTTTGAGCTAAAATAGAACTTGTAAAATACATTGTTTTTTTAAAGTTTATCTCTAATAACATTTTTAATACATGACAAAAAAATTCTAAAAATGTAATTTTATCATACGCATACACTTAATTGATGAAACTCAAAAAAATTACAAAATTCTAAGTGATTATTTTATTTATAAGCATGCATTAAACTATCATGCGATTTTTACCGAATTTACTGTAATTTTACATCAATTTTCAACATTATATGTGTATAAAAAAATATTGGACCATAATATTATATATTATATAATAACGATAACAAAAATCATTATAAACTTTTGGATATAGATGAAAAAAAAAATATTTTTTGTCTAAGAAGAAAACTTAAAACAAGTTCGATGAAATAAAAATCTATCGACAACTACACAAAAAATGGTCAAATATATCTACTGTAGATTTTCACACTGAAGTTTTGCTCAGAACCGTTTGACTAAACAAATGATCTATCGCTTCTTTAAAACCAGACACGTCCGTCCCCATTATCTCGCCCGTGGATCGAAGAACAATATCGTTCGCTATTTTGCGTGGTTTCGCGGCGTACCGGAGATAAAACAAATAAAAAATCAGTCGATTTCCCGGCACGTGGAGTGAATAAAATTTGCCGCCCTTGACCTGATAACAGTGGTAACGAGGTGATCGCGATCGCACGTGGCGAGCGCCTCGGCGACGACGGCCGGAACACGTACCCCGGGCCACACGGTTCGAGTGCAAAAATCGCGAGGTGGAGCCGTGCAGATGTCCGACGGTGTTGCGCGACGTGCGCCGATTGATCCGTCGCGCAAACATTTGAAGGCTCCTCGGGGTGGCACGAGTAAGGAATAACAATAGTAATAATAATAATAAAACCGTTAAACCTGTAGAAAATAAATTATGAATAAAATTATTTACTATATTATTGTCTATATTTAAATGAAAAAATTGAGATAACGGGAGACGGGCGCTCTGCACATAGTAACATACCCAAATGCTGAATCGGTACACTGTACTAAGTACAAAACGTCATTATTTTTAGACTAATACCTTAGTGCAGTGGTTCCCAAACTATTTTGATTCACGCATCCCTAAAAATAATCAATCGCGCCTGCCGCGAATAAATAAATCCTGCAACGCAATGGATCGGAAATTCGATGTTGATGGTACTTTGTGAATTCATGAAGCTCTTGTCTCAATAGTTTTTCCAGGTGAGCGGAAAAACCGTCTTGAGTGGAAAAAAAACTGCTAAATTCGACGTAAATGACACTCATCAAATCGACGTTAGTAATTTCGTCATTACTCTAAAAGTAATGTTGCTAGGAACTTGAAATTTCCATCATATATTATTGTCGTATTACTACTTACTATAAAAAAATTCAAACACATTTGATAATTTTTGGGCTAAACTTACCTTGTTCTTTTACATTGTATTCTTTATGGATCCTTCGCGCCTCCCCTGCTAAATGCTTGAGGCTCCCAAGGGAGGCGCGCCCCACAGTTTGGGAACCGCTGCCTTAGTGGACTAGTTTAGTCTATAAATATTATAGTCGTTACAATGCCATCCATAAGAAAAGATATTTTCATATTATTATCAATTTGTATACAGACATTGATTAAAATATTATAAATATTATTCAATCTATTTGAGTGTAGCCGAATAATCGGAGTCGTCATATCACGACGAATACGAATGACGATTATGAATAATACTTTTTCACCTCTTATGAACATAATTGAATTGTTATAATATTATAATACATTTTTGGTCGGCAAAAATAAAAGTTCAGGCGGCTTATCAGTAAATGGTCGCCCTAGTCTAGAAAAAACTGAAATGACGCCACTGCCCCCGAAGCCTCCGACTCGAATCGTCGAAATCGGTACGCCGACGTGCCCGGCGCGGCGCCCCGGAAATCGCCGTAGGACCGGAAGTCCCCGGGCGTTCGGAACGAAACAACGAGGTCGGTCGTCCGGCAAATCGATATCTACACGAGCGAAGGAACGTCCGGCGGCGTCCGATGCCGGACAAGACGGTACGTGCACGCGTATCTGCAATCGTCTCTGTGCAAACACGTGCGAAATAAATTATTTTATTTTTAATTTACAGTTGAGTTTTTTTTTTTCTGGATTGCGGTTCCGTAAATTGTTTGATTATGTGATCATAATCGATGCTGGAAGTTAGTTCACTTTCAATATTTGATACGACCTAACAAGCGTTTAGACAATTGTTATATTATATTGCCGATCTGGAATACGTTTTTATCCTTCTTAAGATTGAAAATGATCTTTTTGATGAACAATTCGTTACTAAGATAGTATCTATGCTATGATGACGATTCCGCATAGCTATCATATATTATCTCAACTTGAATCTCGATAATAGATTATAAAAGTATTGTTCATGATGAAAGTATAAATAATAACGCGTTACAATAATATTATGCATAAAAATGAGCTGGACGAATTTAGAGGGGATTAAATTAATTACAATGTACATTATTAAAAAAAAAAAAAAAAAAAAAAAAAAACAGAGCCACCCCTACATAATCAGCCGCCCGAGGCTATGGCTCCCTGTTTTCCCCTTAAATACATCCCTGTATTTTTGTGTCGATGTGTACGGCGATTTAAAACGGTTTCCGACGTATTCTCACAGTATTTTGTTTTTTCTCTCTGAAAACATAGGAAATAGCCGTCATCAACGCTCGTTTGATTTTATTGCACAACAGAAGAGTGACTGAAAAACTGAAAACCTTCACAGGTCTTGTTTGGTTCAGTTTGTGCAGTAGTAGTAGTCCATGCACGCACCGCACGTAGATCAGCCGTAATAGAGCTAAACAGTGATGGATCGCGGATCGTTGAATATATTGAGCAGGAGTTTCCGCTCGGATTAAGTCACTTCAGTAAAAATGCTTGCCATTTCAACTAGGTGCACGTAATACCGATTTATGTTAAACATCACGTTTGTCGCGTTTCTTAAATTTTTGTTTTTCAAAGAAATTAAAACGAAATATACAATTACACGGATGCTTTTAAACCGTAATATAATAATACGATCAATACATTTATTCGACGGTAAAACTCGTTCGATAGAAACCTGCACATCATACGAAATCGTACACAACATAACGCCCTTGACACTCGACGTGTTATTTAATAATTGTAGTTCAAAACGAGCTACTTAAAGTTTTAAAGATTATTTTTAAAAACACGAAATAGTTGTTGGCGTTCTGTTTTTAGCGTTGAATTGTGAAATGCGACCCTAAATTCTCGGAAAACTTTAATTTTATTTTTATGTCCGTACAAAATGTAACCCCAGGGAAAACCCCCGGACTTACCCTTGGCATTATTGACTTCGGCTATATTTTCTATACCACGTGGGACGAATGGTACTGTGGCACGTTTCTCTCTGACCTTTTGACGTCGAGTTAATTGATAAATGTCTTTTAGGCGACACCGTTTATATACGCATATACACACAGTGTCTGGTGCAAAAACATTTATTACAGAAATATTACAATCGAAAATCGCCCCCACACGTTCGCGTATGAAATATCGAAACGAATTCGGTCCCGACGAAATACAATACGCAATAACCGGAGGAATTAAATTTCACCTACCCGGTCACGGTCATAATCCGGGGCGGCGACAATGTATACACGTCACGGTAAATTGTAATAACGCTTATTAAAAATCGCGTGCGAGCGGCGGCGCGTGGGCGAAGTCGCCACCGCAGGCGGAGTATGGAGGTCCGCAGCCTCGCAGCGTGGAATAACTGCCGAAAAAGGCAAACGAATTCTATGTGCGGTCACTTTTACCGGGAAACGTATACCCTGTAACTCGACGACTGCCGACCTGAGGGGGGTGGGGGGTACACACCGACGAATCTTTTGGGGTCGCCATTACGTGATATGGCTATAATGAGTGCCTTTTGCGTAATTATTATCGTTATTATCCGGGTTCGGTAGCGTTCGCATGTTTTTATATTTTCATATTATGAAACCCAGCAGATTGCTATGGAAACGTTTCGGGTTGGCTTACGACGATTTCAATTACGAAATTTGAAAGTGCTCATTTTCGCTATTTCAATGATTAAAATAAAAATTGCTTTTTTCGCGTACATCTGATTTTTCGCAAAACAACACTCGTCTTCTTAACGCCGCCGACGACGCAGGCCAATCACGAAAACCCGGATTTTTTCGGTGATAGCATTATGCTTAAAAATAATTTCTATTGCCCAACTCGGATTTGTTTGTTTTTTGTTCTCTGTTGTCTAGTCGATCGTTGTCCTCGGCTGCATAGCTAGAGAAATAGAAATATTTCAACGTTCTAAACACAACACTGGATTATGGAAACAAAAAAAAATATAATTGAATCCCGGCTCATCACCGGTTTAGGGTAGCAATTTTATTTTGCCATCGCGCTAAATTTGTTGTAGTCTTAGCAAACTTTATTTCGCGCGCTTGGAAAATTCCAGTTGATTATTTTTTCTGATTTAAGGTTTATTATTATATTTTAATTTTTATTGTATTTGTATTTTGTAATCCGTAATTGTATTTTTAATTGTAATTGTCGAAACTAATTGTTTTCACAAAGTTTAAATAAATAAATAATAATAAAAAAAAAGGTTTATTATTTTTTTTCATAATATTTTTTTTTTTTTTTTGCTTGGTTTTTTGATTAATCAACGCTGATTAACGGCTAATATCACGATACTTAAATGCCTCTTTAAGCGATTTGGCGATTAGAAGTGTTTTAAGCCACCAAACCCTGGTTATTATAATCATTGTCGAAACGAGATTTCTACTACAACTGCAACAACAAATAAATTAATAAACGGGCAAGAAAAATCGCCGATCCGAGGATGAATCCAAGTTTAGTGTTAATGTCCCGCACTTTTTAGGTTTTATATCAGATCTGTAATCATTAATTCGTATTATTATGTATTCCTCGTATTAAGAGGACTGTTTATATTGAATTATTTAATAAAGTATTACCTGTCTAATATTATCATACTATTATTGCTCATTCTATATTGTAAATTGGAGTAATTGGACACAGTCCGAATGAATATAAAATAAATAAATTTCATCGTATTATCTATATAGAGCCGACCATTGACAAAGTAATATTTCTAACCGATGGCAATAGAAGTTTCATTGAATTAAAGAAAAATGTTTACGACTTAATATTTATAAAATTATAACTGTTACTGAAACTAATATATTTTGTTAGAAGTGCACTTATTTTATTTTGAATTTTTATACTCCTATAATGAATATATTTTATCGAGTACCTATTATATTTGTTATTTTTATTTCGATACAACGACAATCATGACGATTCGTGACGAATTTTCGATGCTGTACAATAACAAACGGAAAATCTTGGGAATCTCGGCGAAATTCGTTAGGATAACCGTCGAAATTCGTCAAAAAAGTCGACAGCCACTGTTCTAACTCGTTTTAAGGTCGTTTCGTCCGCCCAACGTCGCGTACATCGTAATAATGATAATAATAATGTGTAATACACTTAATTTCGCCGTGACACCTGATCTGCGCTCCACTATATCATCCGCCGCGTCGTGTCTCGCTGCCATTTATCAAAACTAGACTAACTTAACGCTGTTCGTTCGCGAGGCCACGGATGGTATTGTTGTTCGCCGAGACGGTCCGTAAAATATAAACGCCACTGTTGTTGTCGGTGCATCGTCACGCGTCAACGTGTCGTCCGCTTTTCGTCGACATTTCCCCGTCGTCGTTAAAAGCCTCGATCGCCGAATCTTCCGAGGGGGCCGGACGAAACTTTTGAATCGCAAAACAGTGGCAAAACACTCGGAAACTGGGTAAAAAATAAAACGCAATATTCCGCTGTAAAAAACCAATATACGTTTTTCGCTTCGATCATAATCTGAAATTAACGATACTATATCTTCAATACATTTTTTTTTTCGGATTTACGATTTTCATTTTTTCAGTAATCCGATTTACTGCGGAATATATAGTCATTTCAGATACGATATTACGGTACGGGTGTTTTTATTATATTTTTTCTTTTTTTTTTTTTTGTTGAGACATTTTCTCTCAACGATCACGTCTTTTGACACGTGATCGACTATACCGTCGACCAATACCTACGTATATTTTGCAGACGACATAAACGGTACCGTTGTACGCGAACTCGTAAAATTATAACTTTTGGTTTTCAAAACGCAAATCGCAAAAAAAAAAAAGCCGATAAGATAATGGTGGTGGAAGTTCGTCCTTCGTCGCTTCGCTCCTCGGACAAGATAATGGTGAGGAGTGTATAGCACTTTCTATCATGGGATCACCTGGTTTACGATAGTTTAGTTGTATGGTATTTTACATTTGAATGCAATGATAAATCATTGTAAGTTAAGTACAGGATACAGTGGTTGGGTGGGATACACGAGATGCATTGCTAGATTAGGCATTATTGGATAGATTTTGGAATTATTTTATATTATAAAAAAAAAAACGATTCTGAACGAAGATGAAGATGTCAGCCTTAAATTGTAATATATATTTTATTTTAATATCCTAGATTGGGTTAAATTTACATTTGTCTATTCATGTGACTTCTGCTCGTGAGCATTGGACAAACCAGGATGTGCATAGATAGGGCGTAGGTAAATACCATATTATTTGCCTAAATGCACTATCGTGACGGTACCACCCGACCCCGCCGTCCATATATGCTGAATGCTCCGTGGCTACGTCTATTTAAATATTAATAATTAATAATAATATATAAAATCCGCATGTTTATGGAACTGATACACACATTAAAATAACTGGAAATTGGAAGTTAGTAACGTTCTATTCAACCATGTAAAGGTACGTTATACACCTTGTGTTTACAATCTACCAATATTTTGTATAGAACAGCTGTCAGCTACTGATTATATTATAATAAACTTAATCTATTTAATTATCTTTATCAGCTGTGACAGGGGCGTGCCTAGAAATTTTTTTCGGGGGGGGGTTCAATATTTTTACTGACACGTACCTATTTTAATATATATATATATATATTTATAAATATATATATATATATATATTTATATATATATTTATATATATATATATATATTATAATATTAAGTAAAACTTTTATTAACAATTATTTTAATTTTTCGGGGGGGGTTTGAACACCCGAACCCCCCCCCCTAGGCACGCCCCTGAGCTGTGATATTACATAATATTTTCATTTCTTATCTTTGAATACAAAAATTTTTATACATTTTCAACTACAAAATAATTTGCAAATATTCGTGATTTTGACAAATTTTGTCGATTTTTGAACTTCAACTGCTTATAAAAAAAAATTGTGCCTATGTATTTGAATAATTTTTGAATCACTCTTAGATCAACTTATTCAAAACCTTCTATTAAATTTTCAAGCGATTTGGTAGGGCCAAAAAATTGTTATCGACTTTTATAAAAAAAAATCTAAGAAAAATCGAATTATTCAAATGTCTATAAATAGCTAAAAAATAAACGAAATATTTTGAAAATAC
This sequence comes from Therioaphis trifolii, assembly GCA_027580255.1. Taxonomy (NCBI): domain Eukaryota; kingdom Metazoa; phylum Arthropoda; class Insecta; order Hemiptera; family Aphididae; genus Therioaphis; species Therioaphis trifolii. Next base: position 31,458,124 of record CM050410.1, on the reverse strand, counting down.
AACTATGTAAAGAAAATGCCTATTTAAACATTTTGTAAAAGTTTTAAGTTTCTACGACCTATACTTTTTGAATAAGAACAAATATCAAAAATCAATGATGCCTAAATTGTTATTTTACGCGATTATGTGAAAAAATTGTAATTTCAAACACTCATAAAAATTTTTGATTTTATTCCAGTGCAAATTTTTTTACAGATAATTGAAGGAAAACGTATGTCAAACTTTGTACCGAATTTACAATTCTTAGTTTTGAATACTTAAAATTGTATGAATTTTCAACTGCAAAATAACTTCAAATTTTCGCGATTTTCTACACATTTCGTAAAAATATGAACTTTTTATGCTTATAAAAAAAAAATTGTGCATTACGCTTTGAATTTTTTTTTTATACCGATAAGTTCGACATATTAGGTACCTTGTATTAAATTTTCAAGAATTTTTGTCCAGTCAAATTTTTTTTATCCACATTTCAGAAAAAAAAACAAAGAAAAGTTGAAAATTTCAATTGTCTATTAAAAGCTCAAAAAAAGTCTAAAGTTTACAAAAATTGTACTACGTATAGATGATTCCAATATAAACATTTGGTGAAAGTTTCAAGTTTTTTCGACTTATACTTTTTGAATAAGAACAAATATCAAAAATCGTTGAAGGCTAAATTATTATTTTACGCAATCATGTAATTATTTCGTAAACGTTTGAACTTTAGATGCTTATAAAAAAAAATTGTGCCTATGTATTTTTATAATTTTTGAATGGGAGTTAGAACAACTTATGTGGACCCTTCTATTAAATTTTCAAGTATTTCGTCCGAGCTACATTTTTTTTATCAACATTTATAAAAAAAAAAATAAAAAAAATCGAATATTTCAAATGCCTATAAATTGATTAAAAATGAGTGAAATCTTTTGAAAATAAAATTGTATAAAGAAAATGCCAATATAAACAACTGATAAAATTTTCAAGTTTCTACAACTTATACTTTTTAAAAAAAAAACAAATAGCAAAAATCGTTTGCGGCTAAACCGTTGTTTAACGTGTTTTTGTAAAAATTTAAATTTCAAACACTCATAAAATTTTTTTGTCTGAATCCGGTAGAGTTTTTTTTGCAGATAATTGAAGAAAAACTAATGGAAAACCTTGTACCAAATTTTCAAAACTTAGTTATAAAAGAAAAAAATTTTACGATTTTTCAACAACAAAATTATTTGCAAATTTTCGCAATTTTTACATATTTCGTATAAATTGTAACTTTGAGCACTTATAAAAAAAAATTGTGACTTACGATTTTGGATTTTTTTTTATCAGTTATGGAACAACTTATAAGAAACCTTGTATTAAATTTTCAAGATTTTCTGGCAAAAAAAAAAAATTTTATCGTTATTTTAAAAAAAAATACTTAAAAAAATTGAAAATTTCAATTGTCTATAATTAGCTCAATAAAAGTCAAAATACTTTGAAAATTTAACGGTGTATAGAGAACGCTAATCTAAACATTTGGTGAAAATTTCAAGTATTTACATTGATTAGTTTTTGAGTTATAGCAAAATAAAAAATTTGATTTTGTCGAAAACTGGTTTTGCGTAAAATATACCGTTTTTCCCTCATTTTTTAAGGGTTTTTCCCGGCGCGTTAAAAAAATATTGAAAATTTTTAACTTTTGACCCCCCAAAGTACCAACTAGATTCAATTTCCTTTCAGAAAAGTTGCTATATAAGGCAATCGAAGCATTTTTACTGCCCCAAATCGTGTCGACAGACACAAAAAAAAAAAATAAAAAAAAAAAAAAAAAAAAAAAAAAAAAAAAAACACACATCATTGTAAAATCAATACATTCTTCACTCCGTTCAGAATCTAAAAAAAATGAATAATATCTAACCGTGCGGATAGATACCAGACACGTCACCGAACTAACGGAAAGTATATAACGGTGTTTCGGCGGCGGCGTGGAAATCATCCGTAAAAAACGATCGCTTCGTACGTTTTCGGAACTTTTCGCGTACAACACGATGAGTTGCTGTTTGAAAATTAAATATTCATAACGGTCTTACCTACGTGAGCAAAGTCGTCAAAAGTTTTTATTTCGAGAAATTCACGCGTCCGAAAAAATAATTTCCCACAAAGTTTACCGTTTCCCCTTAAATATCCATGGCGATATGGCGTTAAAAAAATATTTCGTCGTAGACGGCGACACGGTCCATGTGACGTCGCACAGTGTTTCCAAAAGAAAATATGCTGGTCAAAATATTTTAGATGCATAATATTTGAACCGCTGAACCGATTTATTTATATTTAGTCTATGACGGGAAAAGATTATGACCATGTTTCAAAGCTATTTCACGAGTTTTATTATAATGTATCTACAGACATGTTACATTCCATGATATATGCTAAAGCTTTTTCGGGTGACATTTCGGTTTGATTCTGATCAGTGTCTTTCCATTTTTTTTAAATTTTTTTTTTTTTGCTCTGGTGGGTGTACCTACTTATCATTTCTTTAATAATATTAATTTTAATTGACTTATTAATAAATAAGATATTGATTTGGCTTCTTTCAAAATGAGTTCGTGAATCATTGCGCGGGTAATAGTTACTTTTGAAGCTATATTGAATAAGAAATTGTAAAATTCGTTTACGTAAAGTCCGTGTAACACAAAGTTTAACCGCACAGCAACGAAAACTGTGCAACTATGTGCAGCTAATGTAATCGAAATATTTATCATTTAGTCATTTCATAATAGAATATTATCAACACAACGTGAAACTCGATGAAAAAACATACTTAAACGATAAGTTAATCTGTTTTAGTTACCGATTAAATAATAATAATTGTTATTGCCATAATAATGATATTTTATTAGGCATCATTAAAATACATATCACAATAACATCATTAGAGATGTTATAAATTATGATATAACGCGTTGTAGTGCAAAACTAAATTATATAAATTAAATTTTGAAATTAAACAAAAATTATGATAATGTGATTTATTAAACAAAAATTATTTATATCAATTTCATAGCATATTTTGTTAGAGTAAAATCAATATTTAGGTTTCAATAATACACATGATAAGTCCTTAAATACTCATGAATAAAATGGCATGATTAGAAAAATTGAATTTTGAAATTTTAAATCGACCCTTTTGACCGCCATATTTTTATTTGGAAACACTGTGCGTCGTTTCGAGACCGACGCATTGACGTTTGCGGGGTGAAAACTCAAAAAGGTTATCGAATCGCATCCGTTACGTGCGGCGGCGGTTTCTGTTTTATTTATTCCGTTCTCGCGTCTTCGGAGAGAAAATGTAATTTTCGCGCCACGGAAACGTCCGCCGCACAGTTCGCCGAGAACGTATACGCGAAAGGCGCGCCGCGAGTTCGGATCGATATCGCATCGATTTCCGTCACGTCGCGTTGAGACGGCGAAATCACGGGCACGACCGACATTCACGGTCACCGTGCAAACAGTCCGAGAGCGATTTGCGATTCGACGAATTCCGCGTAAACAACCTTGGAACTTTTAACAGTTTCCGTGCCAAAATGTTTTGCGCGCAAAACTTTCTCGTGATCGTCTCTGTCTTTATACGCCGTTAAGTTTCGACGCTAAAATTTTTGACGCTACAGCACGATCGAATCGCTTTTGTTTTTATTGTTTTTTTTTTTTTTTATTCTTCTTCGAATGCGATTTTTACAATATTATGTGATTTTGCGGTCTGTCCGACACGAGTTCATAGTGTTTTATGACCGTTATTATGTTATGCGGTCGTGTGGTTGGACGGCGGTGATAAGAGCAGCTAGGCGCTCGTTTTTAAATTTAACGCGTGTTTGATTTTCGTGTCATTTTTTTCCCCGTTCTTATTGGTTTTTAATGCGTATTTATATTTTTATCTATTTTTATATATATAAAACTTGCGGTGCATATTATTTGCCTCCCAAAATATACGAATTGCCTCCCATCCTTATCGTAAATAAAAAGGTTAATATACACTAGTTGCCTCCGATGACCAGGTAGTTCATAATTATTATATACTAGTTGCCTCCCAAAAATGTTCACACTCGTTGCCTCCCGTACAGAATTAAGTAGTGTTTCATAAACTTCACTAAAAAAATCGACATAAACAGACGAATTTATAAAATTTAACATAGTTAATAATATTTTTTTAATTTTTTAAAATTTGTTTTATGTTTTATTATTATTGAAAATATGAGAATTAGTCATTAGGTTCTTAAAAATATATAGTTCAGTTAAACAAAATAGGATGTAGTACACAGCTATTACCTATAAAAATATTAAAGAAAAGTGTGGTAATATTATAATGGTTTACAAATTATAAATTGTTTTATAATCGAATCAAATATCAAACATAACAAAAGTCATAAATTACGACTTTGAAATTACAAACTTATTTTGATACATCATACATGATGATATGTTTGAAAATGTTTAGAACTACTTGTATATTTATTACCTGGCAATTAGAAGGTTACTAGCACTAGATCCTTTTCGTTTACGATAAAATTTAGGCTGCGTCGGGAGGCAACTAGTATATATTGTCTGGAGGCAATTCGCATAAAATTGTTGACCTTTTTGACTTCGGGAGGCAACTAATGTGCGCCCCAACACTTGGTAGTGTCTAACGATACATGATCGCTTAATGTGACTTGCATAACGTAACGGGTAACATAGCGGCACGTACAATTCAACGTGATCTCAGTTTTGTATTTCGGTGAGCTTAGATTGAAAAATATAGCCTCATACCAAGCACTTTGGCCAGGCTCTAGATATAATTTGAAGTTTTTAAATTTATAATTTATTTTTATCATACTGTTAATTATTTTGAAGTTTTTTTCGGTTCGATTAAATATTTAAATGTTCACATCAAATTGATTATCGTATGAAATAAAAATGTAAAAAAAAAAAAAATTTTCAAACCATTTTCGGTAGTTTTCAGGCCACATTTAAATTCTACCCCTATTTACGAACGACAGTAGCCGATTATTACGAGAACAAAGATAACGTTAGTCTGTAGAAAACCAAGTTATACCCCCGTGAGACGGTTACGTGTTCCGGTGGTTGTATCGTGTCCCGGAAACGGCGCCTCGGCGGCAGCGGTCTGGTCGTGCACGCAAGAGATCGATCAATTTAACGGCCGATTAACACCGAACGGACCGTTGACCGATCACCGGTGACTGTTTAATGTTCAAGGGACTGTAGTTAAATATTTCAGGACGAGTCAAACTCAAACGGATCGTCGCCGCGTTGCCTGTCATTAGCGTTTGAGGCCGGCGTATGTAAATGTATCCATTTGGTACCGTCGTCGATTGAAGACTTTGTAAGCACAATACGAAAGCTTCTGTACGACAGTGCCAACACTATTTCTAGAGAATCTCGATATGATTTTATCCAGTATTCAATTGGTTTAGATTCCCTCTCCCTTGGAAAACAAATGGCGGGTGTAATATCCATTTATGATTTGTTAAATGGAAATATTGATTGTCCATTTTTGTTAGCACAGTTGGGCTTCAGTGTTCCGTCATATTTTTCTAGAAGTAATGATTTACTTATTATACCTTATTTAAAAAAAAAAAAAAAAAACAGGCGCTGATTCATTTTTTCCTCGTGCATTAAATATAGCTTATAAATTATCCTCCTCTGTAGACTTATTTTCATTTAATAGGGTAATTTTCAAGTTAATTTAACGCTGTCTAAAACAATTTGATGTATACATTTTGTTATGTATTTATGTACTATTATTGATTTAATTATTTATATGTGTATTTTTGTCTATTTATTATTACTGTTGTCTTGATGTTTAAACAAATGTGTAATCTAAAGGAATTTCGGTCCGTCAAATTGTTTAAAATAAAAAATTAAAAAAAACATTTCGATTTGAATCCGTAAAATAAAAAACCAAAATCAAATCAGTAGTTTCGTAACAGCTGACGTCTCATTTTTTCGATATTTCTACTGAGCCGTCGATAACGTAAAACGTATACACGCGCCGCGTAATCGTACGACCGTTTTAAGCGTTAACCCACTGAGTCGTCGTTGTTTTCGTGACCGAAACTAATAACAATCAGTGCGTTAATTTCGAACGATTAAATTGCCGTTATGACGTACGAAATCGGTGCGCACGTCTCCCTCGCTTGTCGTTCTCGTGACAATTAATCTTGCGTGGTGATAAATAAAGTGTAGTCGTAGGTCGCGAGTCCTTCGAATTCGTCCTGGAATTCGCGTTAAACCGCTTCCAGTGTTTTCTCTTTGCGCACGACAAAAGAGCCGTAAAACACCGGGTTTCGGAACGCGCTTTGATCGTTGTAGTCAAAGAAAATATATTTTTCGAAGATACAAAAAAAAAAAAAAAAAGAAAAAACCGTAACATAACAACATCGTCTTGTTTGGTAATAAAATGTTAGTCGACGGCAATGCTTTTCAGTGATAATCGACGTAATATAATATGTATTGTGATCATAAACAGTGTCATAACATGGTTTAAATGGTTTTCTCATAAAGGAAAGAAAATAATAATCGCAATTAAAAAAAAAAAAAAAAATTAATAAAATAAATCAAATTAAATTGTATTACGTGCCAGCGACACGCGTAGAATACACGTCGTTTTATTGAAATATTAAATTGTTGGCCGAAATAAAAACGTTTTTCTTTCTTTGTATTATTTTTTTTTTTTCGTTTGTACATACTATATAATATAAAGTCTATTACGATAGAGACGTTCAAACCAGCGCCGTCGGGTTATTGACGATAGATCATATTAGACGTTTTTTCTGTGTGTTTGTTTATTTTCTCGTTTCAACGAATTTACTCGTCGGTGGCGACGACGACACAGCCTTCACACGCCACTGCAAACGTCTGTACATAACACTTAGACACACACACACATTCGCCTTTAAATTCGAGTGTACGGCTTCGTGCACGTGCTCGTGCAAGTCTTGATGTTTTTTTTTTTTTTATTAAAAGTTGTTTTTATATTAGCGTATTTATAAACCATTATTCTCTTTTACGCGTCCATCGAGATTCCAACGGTTGAAATACTCGGGAGTCACGGGTCTGAATGAAATACCATACGTATACGCTATATACAGTACAAACACTCGGTAATACACACACACATACACACACACACACACACACACACACACACACACACACACACACACACACACACACACACACACACACAAACATACACACACACACACACACACACCAGATATAGACTTTTATATACGGATACATCAATACATGTATGCAATTTTGTTTGAGACCGAATCGTGTTCTATAGTACGCGTCTGATTCAGTCCGATGAAACAGCCGGTAAGGGTTTGTGATTTTCTCGTTTTTACACAAGTACGTAATTTATTTCTATTTAATGTGAAAGAAGTACAACTATTTTCATACAATAACGAATTTTCGGTTCGTTTAATATGTTAAATGTAAATATTTTCAACTTAATCGACACATTTTTACAATGCCAACGCGATACGTGTGCAAAATCACGTTCCGTAAAATCGTGAAAGGTATTCGTCGAAAATTTAATTAGAATCTAGGAAATTTCTCGCAGAAATAATCGATGAACGCCAACGCTAAACAGCTATATCAATCCGATTCGATTTTATTAAAAAAAAATTATACTCCAAGTTTCAACCATCGACGTGAAATCAATATTTAGGTTTTTTTTTTTTTTATCAGGCACATTTGAATATATGTTTCTTGTTTTACGTTTTTAAAACTATTTCGTTTAATATTTTTTTCTTTTATCGGAAAAAATAAACAACATTTTTAACGGTTGTCGGTAAACATATTATGAAATGTATTTCAAGTGTATACACGATAATATGCTGACGGTCACAAGTCCGTAGGATCGGAAAGAAAACGATTTTATTTTCTCCGACTCCTGAAACGGGTGAGTTTATTGGACTCGATTCGGTTGTTTATCTGGATTGGATCACCTTTTATTTAATTTATTTCTCATTATTTTAAAAGCACATTTTTCAATACTTAATTATTTTTATTTTTACGGTTCTATTAAACGGGTAGTTTGTTGATTACTTATAAATTATAATACAAATAAATAAATAAACATTAATTAATTAATTAATAAAACAGTAATAACCTAAGATTTTCAATACGTTTTAATGATTTCTTCATTATACAAATATAAGTACAACAATGCATAATATGAACTCTGTAGACGTCACCAAACGGTACCTATATTAATTCGAATTCATTTTACTCATAGAAAAGGTCGTGTATACATCATTCGTTAAACACTACACTGCCAGACGAAATGATCAAATAACATTATTAGTTTTCATACCCTTATACTTATAAATTGTACCGAGATAATACTTCTTTCGTCGTGTTAAAATACACACTATTATCGTCTGCGCTCTGAACGGCCCTGTCTCATCGCTCAACTTTCAGACGTACAGATCATCGATCCTTCGCGAAACTAATTAGCTAAAAGTTTAGTAACGGAATCCTCGTCGAGCGATATGCTTGTCGTCTGCTTTACGGTTACACATATTGTCTCGTATGTTCGTTTGAATTAACGTTTGGAATGAAAGTTTAAATATTTTAAAAGTTTTTCCCCAACCCGGGGTAATAGAAGGATGTACTTGTGAGAAAAACGATCTATGGCTTGAAAGCGTCATACGCGGTCGTGGTTCTTTTTCGAAAAAATGTTCATTTTTACACCCACCACTAGAGGGGTGCCATTCGGGGGATGTACATTGCACCCCTATATTTTTCTGTGTTTTATTGGCTTACCATTAAGCCTACAAACGCGCTGCGCCGATACCTAGGCGAAACTTAAAATACATACAAAGTACTTATTTGAATAGTACATTTGTTAATTACATTTTTCGTTTGTACAAGCATATTAGATCACTGACGAGTCAATATAACTGCTATATCCATGGAATACACATTTAATCTATTCTGTGGTACACATAAGTAACAATGATATCGATAACGACATCGGCTGGTAACGAGAAAACATAATATTCGTTTAGTCTTATGAGTTATGACTGTCATTATCATAGTGTTTAATATAATATATATGATTTATCGACTACATGCCAGTAGAGGTAATCTGCTGGCAATTGTGAGAAACAATTGAAATTAAGTAGGTACATTTCTTTTATTATAAATTAGTATTAATTCTGGGTTCTCACCCTCTCGTGAATATAATATTGAAATTATTTTATTTCATGGCTTGTACTTACCTAATAATATTAATATACTATAAATAGAAAACGGCTCGACAAAAAAAAAAAATGCCTGTTTAAATATTGGCACCTGTATAAAAAAAAATTGAAATGGCGTCCCGGCTCAGTACACGATTATCTGCACGTCGTATCTGCAAATGTTAATAGAATACGATAAAAATAACAATATTAGACGACTAAACGTTACGACCGGTGGCGTACGTTCGTCGATGAGTAGAAAAAAAAATCGTAATAAAGCCGTTAACAGTTTTTTTAGAGACTCGCCACGTCAACGCTATTAGTGAATAGTATACACCGGCGGTTCTCGATGTTTTTATATTTTCGTACCACCTACACAGTTTGAAAATTTTTACGTACCACCTGACGTTTTTTTTTTTTTTGCTTATTAATAATTTTAACTTTTTTTTCTATGTATAAAATTTCATTTTATTAGGAACTACAAAAATTATGACAATATCGAATGCACAAAAAGAAATAAAATTACATAATATTATGTAGATACGAATATTATATTATTATTATTACGGTTTACTTCATAATTCGGTACGACGGTTGGTGTTGTTTTGAACGGACGATGACGTCTATGCCGGGCTCCATATTGGTAACTTAAAATCTTGAATCACTTTATACGTTTAATTTATTTCTATATTTATTTTTTGAGTACAACAAGTGGGAAAATGTATTTTCGCACAGATAAGTTGACGCAAAAGAGATTAGAAACCGTAGAGCTTGTGAATAACGATTCATTCAATTTTTTTTTTTTTTTTTATATAAAAGGAGATTTTCATCGCGTACCGCTCATGAGCTTTCCACGTACCACTAGTGATACGCGTAACATAGTTTGAGAACCGCTAGTATACACCAGGGCCGTAGCAAGGGTGAGGCGACTGAGGCGTTTGCCTCGGGTGCCAGCGAAATGGGGGTGCTAAACTTTGATAAATTTTTTTAATTAAAATATTGTTCTATCAATATAGTACTTGGGGATGGATTTAACAATGAAATACGAAAAACACATCAATGGTGCAGAATTTATTGATGAGATTTCCGATTCTTAGCACGTAGTGAAGTCAATTATTCCTGACCATATTAAATCTGCAACAGTTATTGAATTACTTCAGCTGATTCAAGACTACAATTTAAAAGAATTGTAACCAAACATAGAAATAGTATTTAGAATCTTTTTGACGATGCCTGTAACTGCAGCTACATGTGAACGTAGCTTTAGAAAAATTCAAACTCATAAAAAATTATTTGAGATCAACTATGGGCCAGGAGAGACTTTCGAATTTATCTATTTTGTCGATAGAAAATGAAGTGGCTGGAGAAATTAATTTTGAAGATGTTTTGATTAATCCATCGATGAATTTGCGGCAATCAAATCAAGAAAAGTCAAATTATGCGATTTATTTTTTTTGCGTGTCAATAAAAATGAATTTTAAAATAAATACTTGAGGCTTATTATATGCTTTTCTAATAAACAAATATATACATAATAGTTTAACATTTTAAAAATGACGATTTTTTTTTTGACGGAAGGGGGCGCATATACTCAAACTTGCCTCAGGCGTCAAATGAGCTTGTTACGGCTCTTGTATACACTGTATACACGTCGACCGTGTGCATGCTCGTACGGCTCGTGTTTAGGGTAATTGCACGGAACACCAACGACCAGACAGCTCCTTTTCATTGTATTGGAAAATATAATAATCGGAGATATCAGTGTTTATTACACAGAAAATGTAGGCCTGATTTTTCGTTATCAGAAAATATATTAACATTATACTCGAAAAAAAATGGAGCTGTCTTGTTATTTCACTGACGCCTTCAATTGTGGTATACCACCAGATATACCACATTACGGTCCGGTCGAGACCGTGAAGCGTTGTTTCTCGCGTAGACGAAAAAGCAAAAACAATATTGTTTTCACTCCGTGTTAACGTGCTTGGTGTGTTCGGTAACAATTTCGAACGACTACAATAATCGCGCGTCCGACAATAGAAGACACGATAATAACAAGTTTCCGCGGTATAATAAAACACGACACGATTCGTGCTTTCAACCGTAAAACACGATATTATGAACCGTAGGAAATCTAATATCACGTCTGGTGGTGTGAAACAACAAAACAGCGCCGGGTACGTTTCGATCAGCGCACGAAACAAAAGTCCATAAACACGCGCCGACCGGAAACTACCGTCGAACAAAGGTATATACCCCGTCCTTCGAACAACAGACATTGTACCGCGTACAGTTCTTATCAATCAGGGTCGGCACTTTCTGGGTTTTCCGACAACGTATACGAGTGTGTGCTGCACCGACACCGAAAACGTCCGTTTTTATGAACCGCCCTCTGCGTATTTTTCCGAACACGATGAATACGCAGGCCCCCGGATTCATAGGCATTCGCATTTTTTTTTTCCAAACAGTTCAAAAAATAGCTGGATAACACGATCAGTTTTAACTGTCAGTTCAAACTGTTGGTTAAAACTGACGTCCTTTGAGTCCACACACGTTCGTTTTCGACTGAATACAGATATCATTTGTTTCATGTTTGTGTCCTCTGATCAGTACGTCATCTAGTGTAGTTTAGTGTAAAGTGTACACACAAGATGTCATCGGATGACGCTTTAGCCATACTTGGCCTATTACTAGTGTTGAAAAAGAATTAAAAAATCGATTTAAACGCAAGAGTGGTGTAAAGCTTCTAATTTCATTTCCCGATCGTGGTATTCCTTACTTTTATTTTGCCATAAGCAGGGCTCATTTTTGTGTAACTCAATAAACTCAACCGACCATTCTTTTTGGGACAATTTTTGATTTTTCACGGTTTCACAGATATATATGAAAATACAAAGTACAGATATACGGGTATACGGGTACGATGTGTAGATAAATGCGACACGACTGACGATATTTACCTACACATGTTCAGTTTGCACACATTTTTAACTGAATAGTTCCGTCATTTCAGATTAAAAATATGTGAAATCATATTTCAATCAGTTTTAACTGATAACGAGAGAACTGTCAATTTTCAACCAACGCACAGTCAGTTTTAACCAGTGTTGGGACTTATCTAGATAAATTTATCTAGATAAATTATCTAGATAATTATTTAGTTATCTTTTATCTTATCTAGATAAATAATTTCATTTTATCTAAAAGATTATCTAAGATAAAAATTTCATCCATCTAGATAAATTTATCTAGATAAATTATTAGTCTCTAATTCTCTATACAAAAAAAAAAAAAAAAATATATATATATATATATTGGTTTTTATTGTCAATTAATTTTTTTGATAATTAATACTTTAAATTTGACTTTTTAAGTCATCTGAGTAAAAAATTGTATGTTCCTAATAATACTATATACCTATTAGCTATAAGGTATTATTCATTATTTATCTTTTTACTAGGGGCCTGGAACTTGGTAGGTGCTCAAATATAGAGTAAACCTACAGTTCATTGTTATGTTGTGTTGATGACTGACTCGTCAACCGTCGTCAACATTAAATTAATGAAAAAATTAATGATATAAATTATATTATATGTATTTTACCTAATAAAAATATTGTATATCTACTTATAAAAATTTAAATACATACTAAAACTGTTGTTAAGGTTCAAAATGATTGTGAAGAGTCGTGTTATATAGTTTTTTCACGATAATATTTTCTCCCCACCAAAAAAAAAAAAAAATATTTTACCTGTGGCATAATACTGAGATAGGACCATAGACAAAAATATCCCTCCCTAAAATTTAGTGCTAGTGGCGTCACTGGTTGGATGCCTAAGAAGTGAAGGGTAGTTTTATACTTACGTCTCAACATTATGCCCTACGCCCCTACCCTAGAAAATATTGAAATGATGACCCTGCTTTAAAGTAGGAATTAAAAAAAATTATCTATTTTTTTATCTAGATAAAAAGTATTTATCTTTTATCTTTATCTAGATAAATTTTGATTTAGTTATCTTTTATCTTTATCTAGATAGTTTTTTGTCATACTATCTTTATCTTTATCTAGATAAAAAAGTACTTATCTAATCCCAACACTGGTTTTAACTGTTCAGTGAAAAGTGACAGTTAAAACTGATCGTGTGTAGCCGGCATACGCTACAAGTTTGAACTGTAGTCCATACATCCAAAATACAAAGTTTTATTTTGCATATTTTTGCATATTAGTCATTTTTCGACATGTATTGTATATTTCTGCATTTTACGATTTTTCATTACATATAAAATACATATAAAATGGGTTTTAGATGCATAATACGTAATAGTTTGGTTAAATCAATTTAAATAACGTATTTATAATTATATTTATAGTTCGAATAATTTCACGAAGTCGTTTTTTTTTTAAATTTATTGCTACATTATTTATTAAAAAAAAAAATTTTGATATTGATTTTACTGTTTGAAATTAAAATGTTGAAAAAAAGAATCATATGAATATAATATAATTTAAAAATATTATACACATCAAGAATAATAAAAATAAAAGTCTTTTCTAATTCGATTTTTTTTCGCAAATTTTTTATTTAAAGGGTATATTCCTAGCACCAGGAGCATAAATTCATATTTTATAGCGCATATTACTAAGATTTTGAGAGCATATAAATCCGGGCCCTAAATGATGAATATTATTCATTCTGTTTACGATAATATCATAGCATAATTTGGTTAATTTGTAGATATAACAAATTTTTAATAAAACGTAGTAAATGAAAAAAAATATATAAGAATAATAGTCTTATTACCACGTCGTTATTAGTACCAAAATTTACAGTCTCACGTGCTCATTCCATAACCCGGTCAATGGTTGACGATTCGTACTCATCCAGCCGTCTCGTTTCGCAAACAACGTATTTTATTGAATTGAAACCTAGGCCACATCGTACGTCCAACTAGCGCAAATAATGTTTGGTAAAAATATATATTATAACAGTTTTTTTTTTCATCGGAGTTTTAACAAAAACTATTGATAGTCATACAAAATCATACAAAATCAAAAATGACTAATACATTAAAACAATAAACTACTGACAGTAAAAATGTCAAAGGTAGTATATTGAGTTCAATGTAGAAATTCTTATATAATCATAATTAAAATGATTAGGGAACGAGTATGGGTAATGTTCGAGCTTAATTCATTTTACACAATAGTTGATAACCTGGTTGGATGATTTGTCGCGTTTGAGAATTCGCTTATGAATTCGGTTATGAAATCGGTTGATACGGTTGACGGCTGACCGTTCGCGATATCGGCGCAAGTGCGATTATTTTTGAAACTGCAGTGGTTCTCAGACCGCGTGTGCTTTTAAGATCTTGGAACGAATAGGGAAAGTTTTCCCCGCGTTATATGTACTACGAAGGAGGGCAGCGTGTTTTTCATAAATCGGACGAAGTGCGAGCTCCTGCGCGACGAGCGCGTTTGGCCGGGAGACTGCACATCTTTTTCACAGCTGTCCGACATCACGTGTTCTCTTCACCGCCAACGGTGGTTTGTGCGAACAACAAGCCTTATGGCGTGTCCGCAGGCCTGACATTCGTGACGTTGTGGCGGTCCGGTATGACATTCGTGTGGTTTTTCGACCATGGCCGATGTTCGCGATATAACGTAGTAGTAGCGCCGGCACGATCCGAATTACTATCGTTTTTGCGTTGAGATCTGCAAAAAAAAAAAAAACAACGACAGAGGCCGATTATTCTTTTCGAATACACGTCAAACCGAACGGCCAAGCTCGGTTCGAGCATCCGATAGAAACCCAATGCGGTCAGGTGCATTTCCGATAACAGCTCTGGCACGAGTCGCGTATGAAAATCGGTGTCGGAGCCCTTCGAACTAAACGGGCCGTCGTCGGTTCGATACCGATTACTAGACAGGAAGGCGAAGCTTTGGCACGTGAAACCGTCGATCGCGGTGAGTCGTGTATTGGTTTTGTTTTTTGAAAATCGTGAAATTTTTCGATACACACAAACAGGTTGTGGACGTATGGCTACGTCGTTGTGACGCCGGACGGTAAGAACACGCGCTCGCACGGATGTTCGTCAGCTCGTAGAGGCCGCGTTTCGGTCGGACGAAACTTCTCGTAGTCAGATCTCGGGGAATCGGACGGAGACGGTAGATCCAGTTTTTCAAAATGACCAGGGCCGGAATTACCTACGAGTAAAATATTAATATTATTATTTATCATGCATTTTGTCGTATCGTACTCGTGTGCCTTCTTTTACAGCTTGCTCCGTTTCTAATAGTTTTAACTCGTTACTATTAAGGATTAAATTTAATAATAATAGTAAAATCTTCGCCTAGGTATATTATTTTACTTTGATTATTATTATCTATTTATTATATTAATAAATAATAAGGTAAATTGTTTACCATTTTGTGTATTTTTATACTTACGAGTATGTTTTCAAAAGATAACGGAAATTGAAAGAAAAACTATTTGATACATAATAAGAGATTTAATTATTATGGAAAGGGGGACGGGTTCTTAGTGAAATATGTTTGCCCGAAAAATTTTAACACTTTACTACGTCACTGTGTGTGTGTGTGTGACGCGTAAATGGTCCGAGACGTGACGAACGTGTACGACGGCCGCGTGATAGTTTCCACCGATCGTACGAAAACGCGACGTCGGGGTGAGAGAGGAAAAGGATCCGTCAGGAGAGCGATTAAAATTACGCGCACGGGGAAAAAAAGAACATAAATAAAATGTATATATGGATTACGGTCGCGTTTCGCGCGTGGTAGACGATGATCGAGGATGATTCATCGAGGGTGCCAGAGGCACGACGTCTGGATATCGCGACGAAGTTTTCGTTCATCGTGACGGAAGTTTGATTGCCTCGGTAATTGCGTTTCGGACGTGGCGGCGCGCGAGCTCGGCGAATCACAAACCGTTTGATTCGAAATTCGGATCCGCCGACGAGCGATTTATGGATCGACGCGATCGGTAGTAATCGCGCGCGAGCGCGTGGGTCGTTTTGAAAAGCGTTCTCACCGCGCACGACGCGTATATATTATATTATAATGTCACGTTATATTTTTAGGTTCGCGCCGAGGAAAAAAAAAAACGTTTTCGAACGGTTTCGTTTCGGTCCACCCACGTCCGGTGAATGATGAGACGGCGGTGTCGTACGACGTTTACGAACGCTATTATTCCGTGACGGTGTTTTCGTGAACTTTACACACACACACACACACACACACACACACACACACACACACACACACACACACACACATGGCATATTATCGTATCGTGTGATAAATAAACGAATGAATGAATAATGTATCGAGTTTGAGTATCATGTGACGTGGTACACGAAACGAGAATATTACGGACCCTTGACTCCGACTCGACGCTTAGGCTCACACTGCAGGAATAGATAGATAGATTTTGTATGCATATCGATTTCACTTTGTAAATATAATTCAAATAAGATCATTGAAATAAAATAGAAAAAGAAATACAAAAAAAATATAAGAGGGTTTTTCACCGAAACATGAAAAAAAGAAAGAAATATATTTTATCTAAACGGGTTCGCTCCACATTTAAATAATTGTTAATGTATTTTAAGTGATGTAACGATTAGCAAGCCAGAGCCCGCATTGTGTGTGGGGGGGGGGGGAGGGCAGGAAAACAATTATTTTTATTTAATAAAAAATATTGTAAGAGTGTTATTAAAAAAACAACAAATACAAATCAACTTGACAATTAAAATAGGTACACAACCTCAAGTACAAGAAAGATTGAAGTACACAAAAAAAATATAGAAATTTGTATTGATCAAAAAAAAATAAAAAATAAATGCTGTATAAAAACAATTAAATGAATAAAATAAAAAACTTGATTAACAATGATAAAAAAAAACATTATTATGAATTTAACAAACAAAAATAACCAAATAATTAATATCGCACACAATTTCTTTGTTTTATGAACCCGTTATTGAGAAGCCATTAATTATTAATAAGGCGTGGGTACTTAATTATTTTGACTTGGGCATAAATTAAAATAAAATAAATACAATATACGGATGAATTATATTATGATTCGTTTTTGATAATGTTACTTTAAACTAAAAAAAAAAAACCACCCTTTCATACAAAACATGCCATATTGTTCGGATATTAGGCTGTTATTCTCGGAACATGCTAACGACTTTTTCTCAAGAATTTTCCGTAAAACGATTCGTCGACATTTCTTACTCCCATTGACCTGCATAACAATCTCAATACGAACGTGGAAATGCATGAAAATCCGGACCATACTCATTATAGTCGTGCACGTTTGATTGGATAGGTCGTCGAGGGGTGCGAGGGAGGAGGTGAAGTCCCTTCTCGGGTCGTTTAGTTTAATCGTTGTAATTGTAAAGGACGCTAATTCTTTTTCAGTCCGCCTCCGTTGATTTTTTTCCGATTCGAGCGCCGGCGCTGGTGAACCGTTCACGTGTGTCGTGTCGGCGGCTTAAATCACGCACGGTGGCACAACTTTACTGAAAATGCAGCTCGAAATAGAAAAAATGGCGACTTTCCGTAAACGCACGACAAATGTCGTCTAGACGTTTTTTTTTTTTTTTTGACGATACGAAAAATACTCCGCAACTCTAACCGTCAACGTTCGCGGACGCCATTCTTCATTCGTCCATGAAATATGTTGGTCTTAAGTCGAGGCGAGTTCACGTGTACACGGCGTACGTATTAAAACACAATCGAATCGCGCGTGGACGGCGTACATGACACCGCTACCAACAAAGACGCTACTAACAAATCCAGGGACGTATGCGGGGATGAGGGTTGTAGTAGTTCAACCCCTTCCCGTGTACATCAAAAGTGATTTAAAAATCAAAACACCGATATCGTACCGATGTGTTTTTTTTTTTATTCACGTGAAACCATTTGTTTGAGCTCAAAACCCTCTTCGAAAAACGATTCGGTGTACTCGCCCGAACAGATCACGTCGAATATGGCGTATATGTGATATCGTTGAAAAACACGCGGGCGCGGCGGCCGATCGGCTCGGTGCGGTTAAAGGTTACCGCACACTGGATCGGAACGGGGGTGACTGTAAGTTGCGTCCCAACGTACCTTTTTGATGTAAATTGCGGCCCGTATTTTATCAGGTAGTACGTAAATTGCGTCCCGAGTAAATTTTGTGCATGTGTAAATTGCGTCCCGAGTATAATATTATGTGCATAAAATGAAAATTGTGTTACGAATTTACAACCAATATTTTCCTTCTCGTTCAATCAGACTTAGGACAGTCAATATTATTGTTATAATATTGGTATGGTTAAAAATATTGGTTTTTTTTTTATTAACACTTATTATTTAGCGTTTCATCAACAGCTTTTCGCTTTAAATCATTACTCGACTTTTGTCTACTTAAAGTATTTTCTGATAATGGTTCATGATTATGTTCATTATCACTTTCAATCACGGAATTAAGACTATTGAATTTGAAAAGCAATTACGCGTTTTGACGGTGCAAAACCAAAGTTCGACATCATTTTTCAGAAACTTGAATGAAATCGAAATTTATAACCAGCAATTAATTTTAACGTTTTATTTTTGTCACTTTTCATTGTATCGTACTTTAATTCACTATTCAGCACGTCCCATTGTAAATAAAAAAAAAAAATCACCAATTTATTCGCGCACTCGTATAGAACAGTTATCGGTGAACTAACACGTGTTCGTTGTACGTCTCTATATTTGTAGACAGTACAATTTACAGATAAAGAAATAGATATTACGTTTTGAAATTGTATATTTATATGTTTTATTTGAGTGATTTTCCGTCGGACGCAATTTACGTATACATAACAGAAACACGGGCCGCTACTTACGTATGTTGTTGTTAGGACCTTTTTATCGGGAACGGAAACGAATTCGTGTCATCGGAATGCGTCGGAACGGAAACGAATTTCGTCCGCACGCCGCGCCGGGTCGGAACAAGTCGGAATTTTGCGGCCATTTACCTGGGACATTCTTTCCGATCCAGTGTGCGGCAACATCTCGCTGCCCGTGTTCGACGAAATCAATAGACTTATTTTTATTTAATAACAACGCGTGTGTGCGTGTGTGTGAATTTGATTAAATTCAATGTCAATTTGAATGTTTGTATAATGAGTGATACTGATACTAATAGTGAAGAAGAAGACGTGCTACTCACACTAGCACGTGATAGCACGGTCGACATAGACACTTGTGATAGTGCTGCGCAGAGATCGAATTTAGTTTCGTGTGAAAAAATAAATAATTATAGTTATTAATTGATCAAGCAGGTAGGTGCGTATAAACAAAAAAAAAAAAAAAAACGAAAAACTATTTAAATATTATTACGGAATCGAAGTAGACGCTGTAAATTGTTGGTTAGATATGAGTATAAAATCTCGAGATACGGGCGTAATGTAATAATTGAACATTGTGTTATTTTAAATAACGAGACGACTGTTTTTTGCTTACCACCTGACCTTTGATAAAATGAGTTTTCGCGAGGAAACGGAACGCCAAAGAGGAAATAATTCCAGTGTATATTGTGTACAGGTGAATAATATTATTTTAAGCGTGTGATGACTATAAATAGTGTCTGAAAATTAAACCGGCTATTAGAAATACAAACGAATAGTGCAGTGTAAAAGTTTCAGAAACGTTTCGTGAAAATCGCACCAAAACGCGATAGCGTAATTATTTATTATTATTAATTTATATTTTTTATTATTTGTTTAGTTTTTCACCTTGTTTAATTGTTATTTACGACGGTGAAAACGTCAACGGTGTTGAGAAACGATGCTCGCAAACACAACACACACACACAACACACACACACACACACGCACACGCACACGGGCCCGCACATATTTACGTCTTTATACACACAGCAACTAATCGTGCCCCGAAAATAATGCTCGTCATAAATCACGGGCGACGCGGACTTTTGGTGCGCGCGATGAATTTCGATCTCCGGGCTTTCGCGAGCGTTCGTAATTCCGTGAGAGAATTATTCAACTACGCGGGCATTACGTTGAAACATGCTCTCACACACACACACACACACACACACACACACACACACACACACACACACACACACACACACACACACACACACACACACACACACACACACACACACACACACACACACACACACACACACACACACAGAAAGAGAGAGAGACAGAGAGAGAGAGAGAAAGAGAGAGAGAAAGAGAGAGAGAAAGAGAGAGAAAGTCTCTCGCAATAACAAGTCCAGAGATGGATGTAAAATATCTAGGTTATTATTGTTATCACCATCATTTATAAAGAGAGACTTAGCCGTATTTGGTGAAAAAATAATCATAATAAATAAAAGAGATGTGTATTTATAAATAAAATAAATAGACGAGGTGCAGAAACGGCTAGGGAAAAAAGTCACCGGGTTTTAATAATAATTATTAATTATACCTACGCGTGAAAAAGTATTGTACGGTTCTTTTCGTCCGTTTTCGTGATAATATTGTATTTTCGGTGATTCGACTTGATGTTAAAAAATTAAAGCTGTCCAGCTTCTTCGGTAGGTTAGACCGTGTAGATAACTTTTGTTCTGTAAAAAAAAAAAATGCAAATTATCGCGTGACACTCGCTTTCGTAACCACTCATCGATCAATCTCACGTCATAGAAAATAAATAATAATCCATTGAAAATTTGAAACGCGTTATACCGACGTCCGACATAATATAATTATATGTATATGAATTATTATATAACACCTGCAAAGAAAAGGCCAACGTTTTTTTTTTTTTTTTTCATCGCTGTTTATTATTGTTAATCAACCGAGGACAAAAAAAAACGTATAGGTAGTGAAAATATATAGCATTTATTTACTATTTTCAACTGGTGCCACGACAAAAACGATAGTCGCCCGGCGATAACCAAATAGGCTCTGAATATCATAATACAATAGAGTCACGCTTTAACGCTTCGTCGAAAAAGAATTTAACGATCCGGAATGTAACAGTCAGATCGTCGAGGACACGGTAAGTATGTTTCAAACGCGCGTATCTTAATAGCCGTTTAACGTCGGTAGTAAATATTAATCGTCCACGGACGTTCGACGAGTTTCAGCGTAAGCGACATAGGCGCGGATAAAACGACGGGACACCGGTACAACAATTTGAACAATGATTTAACCGAGACAATTGATATTTGATTTTTATAAAATTGTCAAATCTAACTATTATATACACGGTGGTCTTCTCTGCTTTTTCCACATAACGAATTTCCGTGATATGTTGCGCTGAGAAAGAGTCGTCTAAACACCTCGATCAGTTGAGTACGATTCAATATCGGCACCAGACATATTACTCGACAATCGATACGTCATAATATGCTATGGATACACTTCGTTTGGGAGGCACGAAAACCAAGTCAAAAGTCCCGATCCGTACACGATTAATCGTCGAATTTAACGTGAACAATACAGACTCGTTACGTGACGTGAGATTTTTACGCGCGTTCAGGTAAACGCCACGACGTATCCGTGGACGGGTAAAATTGTATTATTTTCTCTTGCATTTATTTTCGTTTCGACCTCTTCGATTTTGTGCTCGTCTTTTATACAGCTACACACACATAAAGACACAGACACAAACACACACACAGACACAAACACACACACACACACACACACACACACACACACACACACACACACACACACACACACACACACACACACACGCACGCACACACGCACGCACGCACGCACGCACGCACGCACGCACATACACGGAAACTCGGGAGTAATTTATGAAGTGAATGCGTAAACGTACTCACAGGTAAACCGTTGGGTTTGTGTGTTTTATTTTTTTATTTTTACATTTTCTTTACCCGTCGGCCACGAAGGCACAACTCGTGTACCGAACAGAGGCAGTGGCGTAGCCAGAAATCTCTCAAGGGAAGGGCCCACTAGATATAAACTAGATATAACTAGTATATTATATTTTATATTTAATTAAGATTAAGACAATTAAAGTACTTATATTAAAGCATGTACAATTTAAGTAATGTCTATTATTTTGACCAGTCTTGTAGTTAGTTATCTTCGATGTTCTTTTATATTGTTGCATATTATTTTTAAATTCGGTTGTCAATTTATACAAATATTAAAATATAAACACAAGTAGATAGTTAAGTTATAACTTATAAACAATGCATTGACAAGTAAAAGAATACGTTATTCACTACACGATTAGACTAGGATCACACTATATTGTGTTTTATCGGCAATTAAACAGCAACTGAAACTGAGCAACGCGTGTGCGGTATCGAACGGTTCCAGAGAAACAGTCTAGTCTAGAATCTAGATACGATAATCCATTATCGATTTTATCTTTTGCTATTTATATTTTACTGGGTATCGCAAGATAATGCGAATTAACAATTTACTATTTTTATTTTGGTTTTCATATCAAATCATTATTTAATCATACATTATAAAGTATTAAAGTATAATACGAGTGTCGATTACTGAGTAGTATTGTGTTATACTATTATAATATGTACTACACGGGTCAAGGGGGGGCCCGGGCCCCTATGGGCCCCTCCCTAAATACGCCACTGAACAGAGGCGTACGTAGAATGTTTCAATGGAGACGGAAGGAGCTTGAAAATAAAAAATTAAAAAAACACGGCGCAGACACAAAGATGATATAAAAGAGGAATAAAAGAGTTCTTTTACCGTAGTGTTTTTTCGCAACGTATTTTATACTGTTGAATACGATAACGTTTAGCCATAAAAATAACGAACATTAAAATACGATTTTTACATTTCGTCCGGTCTCGTCAATTCCATCCATTCGGGAGGTCCGTTTGAAAACGTCCGTACACCTTCGACTTTTGTCAATTTTTCAATTGCGGTACGCTGCTGGGGCATTTTTTTTAACAACAAATTTATTGTTATTTGAACTGCGCTCACACAACCGCGTGTGATCCATCTGTTCTCTGTGAACGCGTTCGATGATTCGACAACGGCCACGTGCGTTTGTCATGATTTAGCGATCGATATGCGCCCTCGGGTCATACACAACAAAACCTTCTGTCTAACCGGGGAACGTCTGAAACGTCCAAGTTTTCGAAAAGTTTTCCTGCCGACGACGCGATACTGCACGCAGACAGTGTTCACACGGGATACGAAAGTTAAATCGTGTGCGCGATATTATTACTGTTACTGAAATATTTGACGTACAAAGTCGTTTTTATTACTTCGATCGTTCGACGAAACGGTATGAATTATTGTTTAAAACAAAAATGCGACCTTCGCGTCGAGCACTAGACGCGAATACTTGGGCGAACTTTTGCCGTCGATCGTTGGGTGAACTGCACGAAAACATACGTTGTGTTCGTCGAGACTTCATTGGAATCGCTATGCCGACAAACACGCTTCAGGAGCAGCGGTTGCGTATCCGAAAGTTGTATCTTTGAAATTTCTCGAGAATCACTCGACGGGCATGTCGTAAAGAAGTATTTCTCGATCATATTTTAACAAGTCGACTGCCACGAGCACCTTATTTAGTACTCACGTGGTATGCATCCAAGTCCCTAGGGCCTAGGCCTTGACATATTCTTTCCACACGCTTTGAGTACGAATACTGGTGCTCACACTGTTTGACTCTCAGGCTTTGAGGGTCAATTTCGGTACTCGTAATTTTTTTCGTGATTACGTCACTGAGTACCATTACTAGTATCACTGGTAATCAATTAATGGAATATAAATTACAGAAAAAGACGATTTATTCCGTGCAAATAGCATTGTTATATCGTTATTTGTATACATATACAATTATTTTTTTATATTTTACGTAAATTCATACGCCAGAATAACGTTTGCTGGGTTAGCTAGTCATATACGTCATCGATTTTCTGATTATACATTATAATTTTTAACACGCGTTATATAGATGGTTAGGTTAATAATATTTGAATCTTTTAAAATCAAGGAATATATAAGAAAATATAAAATTCTTAATCTGTGTTCGATGTGTTCTCCGTCGGCGGAAAAATCTGAGTTGTTTGATACTTAGCTGAACTGTGTACTTTTTGAAACAATGTTTTGCTGGTAAGTATCGACTCATAAAAATTGACAACAAGACGTGTTGTGAAACCTCGTATTAATTATTAATGAAGCCTCAACTGTACGCATCTAATTTATTTCGTGATTTTGTCCATGTGCTACTTCCTGAAT
The DNA here is from genome assembly GCA_027580255.1 of Therioaphis trifolii. Lineage (NCBI taxonomy): Eukaryota > Metazoa > Arthropoda > Insecta > Hemiptera > Aphididae > Therioaphis > Therioaphis trifolii. Next base: position 31,433,636 of record CM050410.1, on the reverse strand, counting down.
GAAAACACACGTTCCACTGCTGCATTTGAACCAGTTAACGAGAAAGAAAATTCAACAACTATTTATAGACAACTGTATCTTGTTCATAATTATTACAGATCTCACCCGTTACCTGTTTTCATCGAATGTCTAATAAAAGACATACATAAATTATCGAAGTCTCATTCCGGGACAATATATGCCGCCCCGAAACACGTTATCGGGACACCGGGACGCCATACTCAAAACCGGTACTTTCCCGGCCAAACCTGTACGTATGGCAACCCTACGATAATAGCAATGTAATATTATTCTGTTTTTTTCGATTATTACCGCGCGCGATCGGGTGGAAGACCGGAACGAACGTGCACTTTCCGGCAGTTCCCGGGCACGTGTACGGCGCGCCCGTTTATACGCGCGGGAACGAAAATATGTTTTTAGCACATCGTTTTCCCAGTTTTGATTGGTGTTGACGTCGAATCGGATCCGAGAAACCGATCACGAGCTGTATATTATCACGACAATCGTCGATAGCAGCCAAGGACTATCTGGTTAGTGGGGTCGGGAATTTCCTCGTAATTTTACTGCGAAATAAAATTTTTTTCAAATTTGTATTCATACTCGAGTACCTATAGCAAATCATAAAATATAAAAACGCGATGGACATAATGGCGAAAAAAAACAAAATGTGTATTATAAAAATTAACATCGGTTACGTAATGTATCGCAATATGCTTACGATTTATTGTACCAGTAGGTACGATATTGATTGTTGGTGTAAAACAGTGATTATTCGATACTTGGTACGTACGTTTTTCAAAATTTCAAAAAACAAAAATAAATCGTTTTTTTTTCTCCGTATTATAACGTACGCTCTTTGTTAATTTATCGGTCGTGACTCGTAACACATTTCGATTTTTGTCTACATAATACTACCTTGTTCATAAAGGCTGAAAATTATTTGATACTTTTGTGTTTTGTAAGTTTTCAAAATAGACCGCTACCCAAAAAATAAAACACGTGCCCGACGACAACTGACTTTCGCACGCGTCCGTCCGTTGTCTTCTCAACAAACCCACGCCATCGGTCGTCCGGGCACAAGGCTACACACCACTTACAAAATTCGTAACGCACTGTTGTGCGGCTACTTAAGTACGTGCGAGTACTGTGTAGCGAGGTTTTTTTTTTTTTTAATAACGTCCGGATCCGTGCCACCTGCAGAATAAGAGATAGATAGCGAGCAGAAAAAAAAAACTCTCGAACAAAACGTTTTCTACTCTTGCGCGATCGAAACTCGAATCAGAAAACCATCCGTCTTTCGTTCTTTTTCTTTCTTTTTTTTTTTTTTTTGCCCCCAAAGAAAACTATTTTTCCCGGCTTTGTAAACACGCGCGTGCTCACACACACACACACACACACACACACACACACACACACACACACACACACACACACACACACACACACACACACACACACACACACACACACTCGCGCGTATACGTACAGATAAGGAGGAACGGTAACGACGGCGGACGGAAAGCAATCGATACGTTTCAGCAGGGTTAGAGCCAAAAAATAAACAAATAAAAATAAATAAAACAGTGTGTTGGTCGTGTCCGCTGCGCGTCCGGTCCGCGTAACGGACGGCCGTTATAGGTCTCCGGTCTACGGCGAGCGTATGTGTTTGTGCGGTCGTATACCGTAGGCGCTCATTGTTGTTCAGAGGAGGTGGTGCCGGCCGGTGCCAAAAAATACCACGAACCATGCCGGTGCACCGGCACGATCGAAACTTTAGCTCACCCGCCACGAAAACGGCTCCCGGTCGTTGCCGTATAAAATATTACAACGCAAATACGAGTGTGTGTGTGTGTGTGTGTGTGTGTGTGTGTGTGTGTGTGTGTGTGTGTGTGTGTGTGTGTGTGTGTGTGTGTGGGTGTGTGTGCGTGTGCGTGTGCGTGTGTATAAATGTGTATTTACTATCGCGCCGACAGCCACCCATTATTTAGTCTAAATCTTTATACGGACCCGGTGGTCCCGATCGCGTAAATGTTCATTATCGAATGTGATGTGTTTTTTGTAGATTTCGCGAGGATCTCCGGCGATGATTTACAATAAAGGATTTACGAAAACAGTTTCGAGCGGTGGTGGTATTGCGTGGAATCGGGCGCGATTTAAACCCCGGGATAAGTCGTATGCGCGGCCGCGCGTATGGGTATTTTTTTATCACGTCGATTTTTTTTATTTTTTTTATTCGTCACTCTCTTTTTGACCTGTACACTGCACCGACCGAGTAGACGCGGCGCCCCGTTTAGAAAAAACGTCTGCACCGTCGCGATCGATCTAAAAGTGAAAAGTGTAATCGTTTAAATCGCGCGGAATCTCCGACGATTCTCCAATCGATCGTAAAAATGAAACTTTTTTGTTTTGGGACAAAACCAGAACGAGGTTTTTTTCGATTTTTTTTTTACGCTAACGAAGGACGCCCGATAAAATCGCGTGTTATAGTGACCAGTGTTACAGCGAAGGTACAAGTCTATGTAAGAAATGGCGGATCCTCATTGGCTAATTTCATCATACACATAATAATTGTAATCTCATACTATATTATTTTTCAATCAATCTAAATTATTGATGTGTTACGTTGAATTAAATATATTTTATTCATAATACAAATTTCATGAAAATCAAGTGTTATTATCGAGTCAAAATGTTATCTTTATTCGAACCATAAATAAAAAATAAAACCAATTTTTTTCAAAGTTCTATTTTTATCCCGATTGTGATTTCCAAAAATATTTCTAAACTATTGATCAACTTTCCATTAATGCAGTGTGAAAATTTTATGTATTACTAACATTTTTTTTCGGTTTTTTGAGTAGGTAAACAATTCAAATAGATTCAGTGAAATTGTCCAATCGATCGTAAGAATGAAACTTTTTTGTTTTGGGACAAAACCAGTACGAGATTTTTTTTGATTTTTTTTTTACGCTAACGAGGGACTCCCGATAAAATCGCGTGTTATCCGCGCGAAACCGCGGTTGCTCGTCACACACTCGTCGGGTCGTCGTCGTCGTCGTGACGAAAATTCGGACGGAAAAAACGTTCGACTCGTTCGAACCGTCGTCGGTCGGGGTCATAACGACATAACCACGAGGCGTCAAGGAATGCGAAACGTCGTCGGTTTTCCGCTTCGAATTCGGCACGGAGACAAATTTTACCGTTTAATTAATAATCACGGCGTTCCGACCGGAGTCAAAAAACAGAGTACACTTTCGACGTTTTTACCGGGATTCCGGCGAATTAATCGCGTGAATACCTGGCGGCGGCAGGGAACGCGTGTAGCGATAATAATATATGCGCGTATGAATAACAATTAATCAGACGTCGAAAATTTTATAACATCACCGGGCAAGTATTTGAACGATTCCGATTGCGTTACACCGGCTATTACCTACATGATTTCCATACGCCATAATATAATTGATTATTATCGTTCTGCGTGCGCGAAATGAGTGATCCGAATCATACAACTTATTCTTGTTTACGGACCATTAGTTTTTTATATGTACACGTTCGTATAAAGTAGTAAAAAGGCGGTGTAAAGTTTAAATTTAAAATTTTTTTTTTTTAAATCTTTTTTCCGAAATTTCCACCTCTAAAACGTTATTTTTTCAAATATTAATTTCGAGATAAGGAAGACTTTAACGCGGTAAACGAGTACAATATTGTTAAGATAATTTATGCGTATCACACAGTTTTACCCGAACAGCGTTTTCGTTTTTATTCATGCATAAGCCGGAGTATTTTTTTAATATAATATTCGAAATCGCCATTACAGCATGTTAATGACAAATCAACTATTTAGCTGGAGTATTTTTTATATTTTTAAAAATATACTCAGTTTTTAGAAAATAACGTCGATCAATGACACGATATGTTTTCCGTTAATAACAAAAAAAAACATTTAAAACGATAACTATACGGCATTAATTTGTGATATGGTAAATACACGTGGAAAATTTAACTATAGTATATGTTTGTGAATATCAACTAGTTGTATTTTTATGGATGTTTCAGTATATAATTCTAAAATGTTAATATTAATATTAATTGTTTGACCTCACGGCCAGGCGTGAAATACGGCGGCATGACTTCCACCAACGTAAAATAATATGCATATTATGTTACACTTAGATATGCTTTTAAAGGTACCATTAGATTCATTTTTCGTGTTGTTTGACTGTTCTGTACTTTCTAAGTGCTGTACTTAAATAAATTTAACTAACTAAATTGCATAAAGAATAATTTTTTGATATAATTTACGTACTATTGAAAGGCTGGATACCAAACGTATTTAAGATAAAAGTTTAAAAAAAAAATACACATCACTCATGGATTATTATGTATTATAAAGTTAAAGTTATATAATAGTTACACTAGTTAATTCAAATACACGGTTTTTTACTATTACATGACAGAAAACTACGTTTTGACGCAGGTGTGAAGGGTACGGAATTCGAAACTTAGAATTAATCAGTATTCTAAACGTTAAAACTTTTAATGCAACATTTCGAAGTTTTCGGCATGCAAACATTTAATACTCATTATAATTTATTGCAATTTATTTATACGCCATAAACTAACAGTGTAAAAAGATCGTATGAACTTCTAAAATGTTAAACCCAATGATTAACATGCCATGATTAAATGATTTGATTTTCTTCGAGTCGCTTTATTATTTCAACGAAATTCACAATGTTTGGCCAATGCAAATGTTATACTTAAGTTTCCGTCGACTCTAAACTAATGAAATTAACACAATTTGTGATCGTTTTTCAATGTTTAAATTACTCATGTTGGTATCCGTAAATACCCACGATAGAAAAGATGATTTTTACTGTCTGATTTATTATTAATTAAATTTAATATAATAGTTACACAAATTGTTGTTTGTATAGCTCTGTTTTGTACGTAATACTTAATATACGTTTTAACTATTACTAAATTTACTTTTTTTTTCTTTTCTTACTAATATCACACAATCGGTATTTATGTATTTTTTCAAAAAGCATATGGTCGGATAGTAAAGATACGGTCAGAAATCACACAATAGTTACAATTTTTAAGCGTAATTATCGTAATAATAACTATGAATTATTTTATTTTGATTAGTGAGATCATCTCTGTACCACGAGCAAGCTCATCAAACTAATCCAACTCGGATTTCCGAGCATACCACTCGTGTTTAGATCTCTGATGACAGAACTCGGATGGTCGATTGAGTTGGAAACAGTTTCAATAGAATGAGATAGTTTTAGATATACTTTTTATGTGTATATCGAAGAGTGAAGTGTGATTGGATAAGTTAAGAGGTCCTACACTAATTACAATTAAACGAAATGTAGTTGATCAGAACGTCTGGATTTTTCGTTAGTTTTTCGATTTTATGTTTATCTATGTTTGAAAAGTGTACGACCGTGTAAGCGTAGCTAGGTTTTTGTCTAAAATTAATTAATTTTTCAAATCAAATATTCGATTTTTTTTCAAAAATAAATTAGAGGTTCTCGAGTCCTCGATTGAACAATTGTCGTTTAACTTGAATATGTCGAGACCGGCTGAGTCGTCTGTCCTACGACGTACCTGAGGAATGGGTGTTTGATGCAATAGGAATTTCGGTGTTCTTTAGAACTAATGGAAGAGAGCCTTTACAGAGTGTAAAATTCACGTGTGACGATTTGAAAAGTTGTTGGAGGTGGTTACTAGTTACAGCATTGCTTTTTTACACTGCCGAGAATCGGAGGTAAAGCTGACACACTGACACCTCCACGTGAAGTGAAATACTGATTTTTGATAACTTAAACAATGTAGTTACAGATAGTGTGCGTTATGTGAGACGGACATATTATCGGGCACGGGCAAAAATCTCGAGCTTTTACTCGAGATAACTTCGGGGCAGTACTTTTTTTCTCGTGTGAAATGTGTGTGGTTAAAACTAATCGATGGAATTGATGAAAAGTCGAGTGAAAGCTTCGCAGCCCAAATGGGATGTCAAATCGTGTCTGTTTTTCGTTAATCATGATCATTTACGTTGGAGAAAAAATTTCTTGCTAATAGTTTTGAGAAAAAGGTTAGTAATTTGATGACGATGTATACGAGGGGATTTTCAACTGGTTTTTTGGGTTTGGCAAATGAGACATGACAATAATGGAAAGTGTTTTCTACCAAAAAGAATAGGAAAACACGTGTCATTGTGGAAAAGACGAAAACCAGACGGCCGGTCCGGTGCGAAATTCGATCGTGTTTAATTTAGATAGCGCTAGGAAAATGTAATACCTCTCGGGAGTGGCGAGAGACATATCATAATTTATACGTATGTGTGCGCACCGGTGCATATTATGATGACTGTACGTCCGAGACTACGTTTTAAATATTATGAAAAAAAAAAGATTTATGAAATACGTGAATAATGAAACGTGACGAAAAAGAGACACTCAGGGCAAATATATTATGTTAATTAAATGTCAATGGTCATAGAAAGGATACAGCTTGTAAAAAAAAAAAAGAATAATACGAAATATATTATGATATGACGTATACTACGAGTGTATTCTGTGTACACTGTACTTGTGATTTCATATTTATGAAATAAAACGACAAATTATAATTATATCAAGATAAAAATATCTTGAACTTGTGTTATTCAAAAACCATTCTGGAGACGGGACAATTATTGTTAGTAATATCTTGTGATAATTCCAAGAATTTAAAATATAAATATATAATATATATAATATATATATATATTTCATCTGTGCGTGTTTATGTAACTTAACTCCTCATAAATCCTCATAAACGACTGGACTGATTTTTATGAAATTTTGTGGTTGCGATAAAGATGATCCGAGAGTGGTTTGTATTAAAAAACACACAAACACATTTGGAAAGTCCATCGGATAAGTCAAAAATGTTTTAAAAGAGAAAACTTACGTATAACTTACTGTATAACTTACGAAAAAAAATGAACTTTGCTTCCATTCACTCTCCTATTGACACAACCAGACACAGAACAAGAAACCACCATGATGTTGAATTACTTGAATTGCACTTTATAGTTTATAGTTGATAGTTTATAAATTATGATCGAAAAATTGTGTTTCAATCCGAATCTCTATAGAAAGATAACAGATATATTATAAAACAACATTTTTATATATCTTTGGTTTCAATCACAGAAAAATTATATTTCATGGAATAATATAAAATGTCATGGATTAATGAATCATATTTTGCCCTGTTCGCATATGGATTCTAGACTTCAATTTTATTCGTTGAGTCGGCTATCTAGTTGTTTTATATATCTGTGATATTAATACAATAAATCAATTGATCTGTGGCCGTATTCTGTATTTTGCCCTGTATCGAGTCTCATGCGTAGCAAATCGCGATTCAATACATTTCAATCCAAGGTTTGTATGAAAGAAATATTTTTGAAAAGTACACGAAACTGTAAGTAAAAAAATTCATGATCATATCTGAGATTTGAACTCGATTCCGTTGTCCGTCTCACTAATATTATAACGTTCTTCCTCAGTTGCATTTATAGTCTATAACATATCTATAGAACTCTTTGGTTCCTTATAGGACCAAATAGGCTCCTATAGGACCTTTGCTTCTAAAAATAATTTTACCATTCTTGTCTTATGTATAAGCTATACTTATCCAATTTCCCTTTTTAATTTGGTTTTAACACCATCACATGTTTTTTTTAAACTGATAATAGCCTAACCATCTTTGCTTTGGTCAATGATCTTATTCTACCTATTCAGTACTTGTGTCTTGTTTAGTTCTAGATTTGAAGCATATTTTGCTTAGACAATGGATGGGTTAATAATTAAAAATAGGCGAAGTTCAAACATTTTGACAAAAACACAATTAGTATAATATTATGTTGATGATGTTGATATTTTAAGTAATAATATTTTAAATAAGTCATAACTGCAAATCATGTTATATAACAAAAACATAATTTATAATATAATCACTTTTTCTTTATTATAATAATTAACAAACATTTACAAATTGTAACAAAGCACATTATTGTATTGTCCTTAAAAAAAAAATAATAATAAATAAAATAAACATCTCTGAATATTTTAAAAATGTTTAATTAAAATTTATATATAAATAAAAAATTTGTTTAATATTGTAGATACATCATTGTTAGATTAATATGCAAATGTTAGATTGTTCATAATCTATTAAAGTATAAAATAAAATAATTTCTTCTTTGTAATAATAATTAACAAAAAAAAAAAATTAAGACCTTTTAATGTAATAAATACTTAAGAATTTAATGCTTATGAAGATTATTTTTGTTCTTCTCTGCTATATCTTTGAGAGCCATGACGGAACCAATCTTTAGTATGTGCTTCAAAATTAGCTTCAGTTTCGGAAAAAGTACTAATGGCAACATCTAATAATGATACAAAATAGTGAGTTTTGTAAACAATAATATTGACAAAAATAATTATTTGTATATAAATACATAACCTTTCATGTTTTTTATGATTTTTAAATTTCTAAGCGCATAGTTATCTTTCAAACCTGTCCATGAATATTCTGTAGATAGTTGATTAGTGAATAATCTTTCCAACACCCTTTTAATAAAATTTTTAAGACCTGTGCCTCCAATTTTTTGCAAGAAATTTGTCTATAAAATTACAAAAGAAATAAATAATTATACTAATAACTTAAATATTATTATAATATCAAAGATTTATAAAATAGATTTCTATATTGTATACTTGGAAATTGTTAATCGTAATTTGTATTTATATATTATTTTCAAATATTTTCCCTATCTTGGTGACTCAAATTCACTGATAACACTTAATTGATAAAAGCAGCCAACGAGAACATGGCCGCCACGTTTTTGTTTACATTGAGAGTGTCCCTTCTGATTTAATCTATTCTGTGATAATACGTTTATAGTCTATGCAATCAATTGTAAAAGTGTAATATTCTATGGTTTAAAAATAGAATACAGTTAACCGTTTCCGGCCGGCCGAAAGGTAACCCCTCTTGGCTCTTATTCTACCGAACCTCACAATGTTCATCGTGGGATGAAAATGATTATGATCATCCATAAATACATTTTTGAAATGCAAGATATCGCTAGAAGTTTTTTTTTTACGAAACGCTCTAATGAAATCTTTACCTAGGTCCTCGTTCAAATTATTTTCGAATTCAGCCACCGAGGTTAGGTTAAGTCGACCTTGCCGACGCGGTAGCGAAAAATGTCGCAGCCTATAGACCGCTAAATAAAAACACTATGTTTGGAAAAATTGTTTTTAATTTTTTTAATTTCAGTACAAAATCCGCGGCGTCCGGCCGCCGGTATTGCCGCGTACCGCGCCGGCGCCGTCGCCGCCTTTCGCGTCCGACGGCCCGCCGGAACGGTCATCGCGTCCACGGACCTGTTAACGGGACTCGCGACGCGTGGGCGGCCCTGCGCTCCTGCGCGCGACGTTCCTGCGTCTGCGCCAGACGGCCGAGCGGTCGTCGCGTCCGGCCATCGGTCTGGCGTACGGCTTGGCCACCGTCGCCGCCGCCGCCGCCGCCGCCGCTGCCGCCGCAGCCACCTCCTCGCCGTCACGCGCCGCCGGAGCGGCCACCCCGTCGTCGATCCCTAATTCCGCCATGTACGCCGAGAGTGCGTCCACGGACGCGGCCGCGGCAGCCGTCTCCGCCGCGGCCACGACCGCCGGGGGCTCGCGGTGCGTGGGTGGCCCTGCACTCCTGCGTGCGACGTTCCTTCCTTTGCGCCAGGCTGTCGTACGCCAGCCGAACTGCGCCGCGCGGTCATCGCGTCCTCCGGCCGTCGGTCTGGCGTACGGCTTGTTGGCCGCCGCCGCCGCCATCTTGCGTCGGGTGACGCGTTCCGGACCGGCCGCCGATGTCGTCCGCCGCTGATCAAACCAGCCGATAGACGACGGCCGCCGTGCAGACGGTCCCGTCGTCGTCGTCCTCGTCCTCGTCGTCGTCGTCGTCGTCGTCGACGCCATACCGTTTTCCGTTTTTCTCGTCGTTTTCAAGACGCACCAAAAAAAAAAAAACGCTTTGTCGTACTGTAAGCAAGAACAGAATTACAGAGCGCGTCGTTGCTCCGACAGACTCTTCACGTGGAATGATCGATCGAACGCAACGACGACGACGCGGCAATCACGGCGCGTTGACGACGGTCGTGTGGCGACCGAATGCATGCCGTGCGGCTTGTATAATATCCGAGATGTATTTCTACTCTTTTTTTGGTCAACGACGGTCCAGACCGACGTGTATTTTGATCCGCGTAAAACGGTTTGGTCCATTCCGGTCCGTCTTCGATTTCAGTTTGACACGAGTTCCGATGGCAAAGTCACCGTCTAGTCTGGTCATAATATCAACGCGTAACGCAATATAATAATAATAATATGTATAATTATGCATATTGTAACGTTTATTGCACACGTTCGTTTAATACATAAATAAATGTCACGGGGAAAATTCAAACGTGACAGAAAACGCAAAAAATACTCGAAACGTGATCCTTGCCGATACTCAGAGTTTTGTAAGTTTTGTTATGACGGGCTATCCACGTTCTAAAAAAAAAAAAAAAATTAAACGGTATTGCGAGAAATATACGAGTGAGATTTAACCTACTGCACTTATCGACCTATCAAGATATCTGATACGGTAAAACACTAAACGTACGAGTCCACGACTCATCTCGCCGCGACACATCTAGCCCCGTTCCATCGTACGCCAATGTACCAAAGCCCCTTAACCAAAATCAAATATTTCCGATTTGACGTCTGGTTTCCTATACGAGTTTAAAACTTTTTTCGACCCCTCGGTGAATTCTTCTCTCGCTGTTCTCCCGAATAAATGTAACCCGCAATATTGTAAGCGTAATAAACATTTTATACATTTACGAACCAATCGATTGGCTGCAGTTCCAGTTATGCTAATTAACTTTAATCGTCTATCAGGTATGACTTCAAATAATATCACATTATCGTATTATTGATATTATACGACTACCGTATTAGCTTAAAACGTACACCCACAAGATTTTGAAGAAATCGTTTACCTCCATACGCAGGTCGGCGGTGGGCCGGTGACGGTCGGTCGTGACGGGGACACACACATTTTTTCCGGGGACGACGACGGTCGGATAACAGATGTTGAACGCACGCCGCCGGAAAGAATCGACGGCCTTGGCGGCTCGTTAAAACCTAACGGACCGATCGCGGAGCCGCCGTCCTCTGGCGTTTCAGGGACCGTTAAAATATTTAAGGACCCCCGTGCCGCCCGCGCGTCGGACGACCGGGCCGCTCCCGGAAATTCCGGGGATAAATCCGTCGCAAAGACCGACCGGGCGATTAGTCGTGTTAAGACGCTCTCTTGATTTTTTATTTATTTTTTTATTATTATTATCTCAGTTTAGATTTTGCGCGGCGAGTCTAGGAACGAATTGGTTTCGTTATATACAATCCGCCTATTTTTTTTCCGCCGTTTTTCTAGTAAAAAGAGTACGTTCCATTCCCAACGGTTTCTCTGTTCGTAAGGAAACGCTATTTTGACTCGAATGAAATCGTCAATCCGCAGTTAACGACGTTATTATATGAAATCGGTTTAGGTCAAACAGTCATAACTGACAAAAATAATGACTGTGGAAATAATTATTACAAGTGTTTTCAAAGTAACGATAATTACAGTTGACAATAGACGGAAAGTCGTCGTTAACACGCCGAATTGATATTTGATTTACTAAATAAAATATATATAAATATTATAAATTAAATAAATATTTGTGTCTTGACCGTAGGAACCACGGTTCGGACGGTCCATTGAACCAGGGCTCGGTACTTAAAATTATTCAATAGGGCCCCTTGCTCCAGATGACGGTCTGTTTTTAACTAATTTTTAATACGATTTCCTTGTGTGTGACGGACTTTAATTATTATTATTTTTTTTATTCACGTTTATTACCTGTTCCTGGGTCATGGTTGTGTTATATTAGACATTGACTTGTGTGAAAATCGTTGGCTTTTTGCTAATATTGTCGTAACAATAGTTTTTTTCCTGAATGGATTCCACGACTGGCGACATCTGTCGCAAAAAAATATAGAGCGTGAACAACATTCAATAATGCATTTGAAAGGAACACGTAAAGAGCTCTTTAGATTCACATAATATGGCACCGTTCATGAAGAACTCGAAAAAAAATATTCAAATGAAACGCGTATGTCCAAAAAATATTTAAAAAAAAATATTATAAAACATTATTTTTAAACCAATTCGTTTAAAAAAACATGGTTATTCTAAATATAGGCAAAAGTCGTATTGATGAAATGGTTTTAGATAAAATTACAGATATTTTGGATAATAATACCAAAACCGGGGAAACAACATTTCTTCATTAAGTGTATGAATAATTATTACGGTTATAAATGTTTGATGAACACATCTAATTTATTTTTTAATTTATTATAAATTACTCGTGTATATAATATTATAACTTTTGTTGATATAAAATTGAATCAGTGGAATATTTCCCGTAAGACACGAGAGGCGAGTTCGTTTGGCCAATATAGTCTTTAATAAAAAAGGTCTCGAAAAAAAAAAGAGATAAAATCCTTTGGACTTTTGTTTAGTTGTTCGCCTTAGAAAATATGAAGCGCTACTCGAACCCGTTCTTTGATATCGTGTTTTAATATCATCGACTCTGTTCTATCGCTCGATCTCTCCGGATTTCAGTCGCTGTAAATTGCGTAATAGCTGCATCCAGGGTACCTATGTTTCATACATGCGTAAATCGCAATGCGGCCCGGGTATGTTTTTATGTAATGCGTATTGATTTTATTCCTAAATAATTTTTATTCATGCGTTGAGTGCATCTAGATACATTCTGACCTTCTGCACAATCACTGTTATCGTTGAATTTCAAAAAAAAACTTACACGTTTCGTCTGTGCAACACCGACGTCGAATATCGTTTTTCGAAAATTTGCGGAAACGAAATTCGAAACCATCGACGACTTTCAATGTTTTATTCCGTTCGCTTTTCATTAAATTCGTTTTTATCAAATTGAAAAATAACACGCGCAGTTCATCCGAGCACGAGCAGTGATCGACCCGAGTAATGCTATATAATATTAGTGAACATAATTATATTATTATCTAAATCGTAGATCACTACTTATTCATGAATTGTTTTGCCGACTGTAAACAAGCGGATATCCCGGGACGCAATTAAGTACGTTTCGAAAATATCCGGGACGTGATTTACGTATACATAAAATATACCCGGGCCGCAATAATTCAAGTAGTACACGACTGTGACCTTTTTTGTGGGGGCGTGGTTTATCGCTCCGGCCGGATTTTCGCGAACGCGTTCGGCGTTCACGGAAAAGTCCCAAGTCATCCCGGTTCGGCATGCACGCACTCCGGGCAGCTCTGTTCCGCGGGTCCTCTCGGCCCGGTCCGTTCGTCGTCTCGTTTCGGCGCGAGACGGATCAAACGTTTTTTTTTTCTTACCGTCAACCGCCGGTTTTTTTTAATAATTGAAAAATTTTTAAAAATAAAAATATAAAAACTCCCGTACTCAAACTTCGCGCAGTGTTCTAGTCGCGCGTTCTACATTCCGCGAGACGGCTCACAAAGAACTTCACTTACAGTCTATTTTAACGTTCGCGTCTGTTCTTCGCGCGTTTTGGCGCGCCGCGTGCGGTCCAAGTCTCGAGCGCGGCGGCCATTTTATCTGAAATCATAAAACCCAGTGGTGACTCGTGTCGCGTAATCTCGATTCGAAATCATATTTCCGCGGCTGCTGCCAACGTTTCGCAGTGTAACGATTTCGTCGGGTCCGTACGGATTCTGTAATCTCAAAAAAAAAAAATAAATAATTAATTAAAAATTAAAACTAAAACATTGTCAAACACTATCGTGTTTACTTGCAGATAAGTTATTTTTAACGTGCATTCACGCACTATATTATTATGATTCATGAGATTACATCATTTCCAACATTATAACGAAATACGTGTTCCGTAATGTAATACTATTCTATAAATATTCGTACGCGAAGAAAAAAAAAATAAACGTTTATTTATTAGTTCAACAGTATAATATCATTCCATTACGTTTGGAATGAAAAAAAAAAACTAAATATTTGCAATTTTATTCGTATACATATTATATCGTGTCTTACACAAAATCAATACTTTTACGTTCACTTCACATACGATAAATCCGTTTGAACGCCCACGCATTATGAAATTTCTCCGTCATTTATATTTCTATCAAAACTTTTATCTCAAATCGAGCGGATTCTCGGTCATTTTTTCGTTTTTTTTTTGTTTTCGCACACATTCTTTTCCGACGCTATCTCAACGCCCGAAAGTAATAGTGTACACGGCCTACTGTCATTGTTTCATAATATTTATCTACGCGGTCAATTTTCAAAACACTTCTTCTTAAAATACACTAAAGGTAGGTATAATGATATCGTATTAAAAGACGACCGTTTCGTATCAGTTAAGATTAATACGCTGCACAGATGCGATCGAGACGCGGCACTAGTTTTCGCGAGGCCCTGGGCGAAAAGATAAAATCACAGGATTTATGTACCGCGGTACGAGTGCGGCGGCGGCCCGCGGGTCCTTAAAATACGTCTTTGAGCTGCGGGCCACGGCGCGAATGCCTTCGCCGTCGCCCCTTCGGCTGCGCGCCGTCCCCGGAGATATTACGAGAACGAATAATATTTGTACCCGACTCGTTTTCATTTAATACCGTTCGCATTTCATTTTTTTCCCGCGCTTTTAAACTCGATAATGAATCGGTAACGATAAGAAAAAAAAAACCACGAGTCACTTGAATTCAGTTTTTCCGTTTTTTTGTGACTTAGTGTGACTACGTGTGACTTCATTAGGAACAATAAGCGTTTGCGAAATCAGGTTTTTTTAAAACGCACATGTGTATACCTATTTCAGAGATCAGTTTGCATTAAAAACTTTGTACCTGCAGTCTATTGTTCGCTTTCGTTTTGATTATGCATTAGTTTTCTGGCATCCATATTTTAAAACTAGCATTCAGAGTTTAGAGAAAGTTCAAAATAATTTTATTCGTTTCTTTTGTTTTGAATGCTTTGTTTTTAGAACTCCACATTCTGGTTCAGAGGTGAAATCAAACAATTTTAACATATTTATCCTTGAAAACCGTTTTCTTGAAATAAAACTAAAATTCTTATAAAAAATAATAAATAATATGATTGATTGCTCTGAAATAAGTACTCCAAAACATGTATTTTAAAATAAATTCAATAAATTGTCGAAAAAAAAACGAATTTTATATAAAAAATGCAACCACGTCATACATGTCTAATTCGCCGTCAAATATTCTGATGTTAGCTGGGAATTATGTAGAAAATATTGATTTTTTTAAATTTTAATACATCTTTGACAGAATTTTCTAATAAAGATATATCAAATAAAATAAACTATGAAGTTTTTTCTTTTTTGTCTTTTATTTTTATTAATTATTTTATTTTTACATATTGTATTGTTTTGTATTATATGTATACCTTTTTATTTAATTTTAAAATTTGTAAAATTATAAATTTATACCTATCATTATAAACTCAAAGCTATAAGTATTTAGTATTAAACTATATATATAAAAATGTGAATTGGAATTATATTTCCGTTAATAAATATTATTATTGTTCGTTGCCATTACGAATATTATTAATAATATTATTAATTATTGTTATATTAATAATATTATGCGCTATAATGTGTTGTGTACTTGTAATCGTATAGTAACAAAAGAAAATAAAAATGTTATACGATATCGCATAATATTATTCTACTCGACTTCGATTGGGTATAAAATAAATGTTTTCCAACGAGAAATAACGTCAATGATTAAAGAAAAAAAAATTAATAGATTTTTCGTCATTCGACTACTTTCGACGGATATCTACCGAACTGTCGACACGTGTTGATCTAATATAATAATTATTCATCACGCGCAAATCCCAAGTAATTAAATCCCAAGTTGGGCCCGAACAGTTGCCGAACTGACTGAAACAAGTCGAACTCGCAGAATCCGGTTATTATAATCTTTTGAGACGTTATCGTGACGGGTGACCCGGAGGGGGGGAGGAGAAAAAAACCGTTTCCGGAACCCCGCATGAACACCAGTTCATCTTTCGAATCGCTTCTTTGTGTTAACGCTCCGGCGGTTAAATTATTATTTAGTATGCTAATTGCACCGTAAACAACGTCGTCGTACCTGCTGCGCAGCCGTTTCTTTGTGCGCCAAAAGTCTCGGTAATTTCTTTGATTGAAACGTTTCCTCCTTGATTTGTGTAAATATGGATTATTCAAATTATTTATACAGTCTTACGTACCCCGAAAAGCTTTCAAGGAGCACGACCGGTTTATTCACCCGTGCCCCGGCGTTTTACAAAATACGTTCTTGATGTAATTATTGACCCTGCAGGGCTTATCTAAATATTCCGTAATCCGTGACGCCGAGTAATAACGTCATACTTCGAACGAATGTACCACGATTGCGAATGCGTCGTACGCCATGAACACAATTTCGATCGATCGTGCGCGTTTTTTTTTTTTTTTTTTTGAATCACCTGCAGTTATATTGAACACAACCGTAAGAGTGCATAAAATCTGGTTTGGGAAAATCTAAAAGGAAAAAAATCCAATCGAAATCAATGCGGGCGTCGTTTAATCGTATCGTTGGTGATGAATAAATACCCTTATTTTAATTACTATAAGTCAATTTTTAAATAATACGTATTTGGGGTCTAAAACGATATCGATATTTCGAAATGATATCGATAACGTTAAGATTTTTTGACTATTTTTGGTATCGATATCTAAATAAATATCACGATATAAATAGAAAAAAATCAAGAAAAGAATATATTATATAAATTATAAGTATAAATAAAATTATAATATTAATCTATGAAACAAATATAGTATAAGAAATGTCTGTTTTTAATTTCTCAGTGTCCGTTTGGATTAAAATATATAAAACACTTTTTTTAATTTAAACCAATATTTATTACATTTGTACATGTATAGTGTCCTTACTCCTTTCCAGCATTGTGTTGTATTATGTGCTAAAAAGTATTTATTTGTTTTACATCTGTCTTTTAATATTTTATCAGTTATTATATTTTTAACAATAATTATTTCAGTTTAAGTCATTTTATTCGCGATCATTTTTTTTTAGATCTTTATTCAGGTCAGTTTGTTTTAGTAATTTTATCAGCATTCTTCGTTTTAGTTGTTTTATTCGCGATTTTTAAAACCTACCTACTCAGCGTATTTTAATTTAAATATCATTATATTTATGTACGTATAATAGGCTGATGTGAAATTAGTACCTCTTCCTGGTGCAATGAGTGAAGTATGTAAGCATTTTGGGTTAAAAGTTGATTTAAATGGAGTAATTTAAAATTAAAAAAAAAATTGATACCGAATATCTATACATTTTTTTTAATTACATTTTATATTTCTGATAAATATTATTGTGATATCGATATATCGATTTTATATTTGATTTTTCGATATCGAGGTAAAATATCGAAAATATCTCCTCAATACCGATTTTTAAAAATGTATCGTTTAAGACCCCTAATACGTATTCTTCTTATTCATTAGCATTACAACTCTTCAAAAATGTTTGCCACCACCGGCACCGCCTTCCACTCCTCTCGATTTTATATTTTTTCTCCCCAATTTAGTATCCCTAGTTTCTCTAAATCCTGCTTTACTCCATCTATCCATCGCTTCTTAGGACGTCCTCTTGGCCTTTTTCCTGTGGGTTTCCATTCAGCTATCGCCTTTAAGGTACTCTGAGTTAGACCTTCTCATCACGTGCCCAAACCATTGTATTCTTTGGGCCTTTACAAAGTTGGTTATCCTTGGTATTCTTTGGTGAACTCTCGGGTCTCGTTGTTCTTCCTTCTACGCCAAAACCCCAGGTCATTGTCGTATACTGGGCCGCAGATGATTCTCAGTATTTTGTTTTCGAACGACATGAGTTTTTGTTCCATTGGCTTGTCAAAGGCCTAATACGTATTAATAAAATAAAATAAAAAAAAAAAAAAAAATCACAGTCGAGTGTAACAATGAAACAGGTACGTCAAATTAACGATGTGTTTACAATTTCATATTGTTATAAATCCGTTTTCCCCGTTTTCGATACCTCGGAGACACGAGGTAATGTAGCGAGAAAATTGATGATGGACTAGCCTTTCGAACTTGATGACCTTTTTGGATATTCGAATACTTACGATTAAACACATTGTATGTCGCTAAAAAATTGAGTACAAATCTAATTTTCGAATTTTTTAAAGTTACGTTATATATTTATTTATTTGTTTAGAACTCAACGAGACTAACCTTTTACAAAATTGAATGTGGTATACAGAATTTTAATGCAAAGAAAACAAAAAGTAATTACAAAATACAATAATTATTAAGTACAACACTAAGTCATATTGAAAAATATATAAATATAACCATACAGATAATTAAAAATATAAAATATTTAAAAACATAAAGACATAAAGACATTACTGATTAACACAAATTAATATTAAAATTATGATGTATCTTTTAAAATCGTAATTGACTTAAATCTGAAAATACTGCGAGTAGTGTTGAAAAAGTCTAAGGTGGTGAAGACTAAATTAGCAAGTTTCAAAGCTCTAACAAAGAATGAGTCATTGGTCGATTTGGACTTGAAGAATGGGATGGCAAAATTATTTCTTGAGTTGAAGGAGGGTCATATTACAATAATATAACCGGCGATATGTCACGCCACAATTTATATTACCGTTTTCTGAGTTGACGATTCGCTGTTTGACGTGTCATACGAACACTGATCACAACCGCAGAATAGATAAATGTCACGACCGACGTCCTCGAACAATATGGCGGGCACAGCGGCTGTCTGTGGTGCCGCGTAGTCGAAAGTCTCGGTAATTAAATTTTACTCCGTCAAACACACAACGTCGTATTTTGTTCGCCCGTGCGTCCTATAACGGGTCGTTTCGATTCGACTTTTCTTTACTGCGCACTATTACGACGTCGTCCGGTCGATTGCCGTAGATTTTGTCGTAATAATAATTATTATTATCACATTTTATTGTACACGGTGCCACAACAATAACAGGGGGGCGCTGGGTATGCGTTTCATTCCCCGGACAGAGATTTATTTTTAGATAGGGGTCCCTCGTTAAAAAGTATAATTATAATATTAACAATAATATCATTTGTTGTATTCATAAAATAAAATAAAATAAATAAAACCTCGAAATCGTTGTCATCCAAATACCGGCCCATAATTAATAGTAGTTAAGATATATTTTCCTACCAATATCGATCGATGCCATTGACATTTGACACGAAATATTTTTTTAATCGAATATCTTCTGATTGAATAGCTAAACACTTGGGGAAAATATAGAGATAATTGATAAGCCTTGTTCGTAACAAATATACTGCTTTTAAAAAAATGTAGAGAAAAGGGTGCCTATAATAATTCTTTCTTGCATTGGGACCCACTAATAGGGTGAGGGTCATGTCTTCGAATGTCATGTTTTCGAATGTCATATTTTCGAATGACGAGTGTTAGAAAAGTTATTTGTTCGAATAGTAATGTGATCGAAAAGTTATATGTACGAAAATTAATTATTTAAATAAAACAGCTATCTAATATTTTAATAAAAATATATGCAGTTATGTAAAAACAAAAATTATTTATTTAAATTAAGCAGCTATCTAATATTTCAATAAAAAGCTATCTAATATTTTAATAAAAATATACCTATGCAGTTATAAATCAAATATTTAAAAACTTAAATTATATGCAATCGATTTTAAAAACTCCAATTTACAATAATTAGGATTGTCGTTTATTCTTTTAGATTCTGAACGAAGTGAAGAATGTATTGATTTTACTATGATGTGTGTTTTTTTTTTTTTTTTGTTTTTTTGTTTTTTTTAGATTCTGAACGAAGTGAAGAATGTATTGATTTTACTATGATGTGTGTTTTTTTTTTTTTTTTTTTTTTTTTTTTTTTGTTTTTTTTTTTTTTTTTTTTTTTGTTTTTGTGTCTGTGTACACCATAACTACTCGAAATAATGCTTCAATTTTGAACTTCAGGGTATGTTTTCGGTGGCAAAACGAATATCGGAGGTACCTTAGAGAGGTTACAAGTGAAAATTCCCAAAAGTTTTCAAATGCCACGGGAAAAACAAACAAAAAATGAGGAAAAAACGGTACTTTTTGTGCAAAACCCGTTTTCGACGAAATCGATTTTTTTATTTAGCCGTTACTCAAAAACCAAAAATTGTAGATACTTGAAATTTTCACCAAATGTTTATATTGAAATCATCTATACGTGGTAAAATTTTTGAACACTTTTGACTTTTTTTGAGCTTTTTATAGACAATTTAAATTTTTGACTTTTCTTAGTTTTTTTTTCTGAAAAGTGGATAAAAAAAATTTGGCTGGACAAAAAATCTTGAAAAATTAATATAAAGTTCCTCATAAAAAGTACTTATCGGTATAAAAAAAAAATTCAAAGCGAAATGTACACCTTTTTTTTTATAAGCATAAAAAGTTTAAATTTTTATGAAATATTGAAAAATCGCGAAAATTTGAACTTATTTTTTTCTGAAATGTGGATAAAAAAAATTTGGTTGGCCATAAAACTTTGAAAATTTAGTACAAGGTTCCTCATTAGAAGTACTTATTGCTATTAAAAAAAATCAAAAATCGTGAGTCACAATTTTTTTTTATAAGCATCTAAAGTTCAAACGTTTACGAAATAATTACATGATTGCGTAAAATAATAATTTAGCCTTAAACGATTTTTGATATTTGTTCTTATTCAAAAAGTATAAGTCGAAAAAACTTGAAACTTTCACCAAATGTTTATATTGGAATCATCTATACGTAGTACAATTTTTGTAAACTTTAGACTTTTTTTGAGCTTTTAATAGACAATTGAAATTTTCAACTTTTCTTTGTTTTTTTTTCTAAAATGTGGATAAAAAAAATTTAACTGGACAAAAATTCTTGAAAATTTAATACAAGGTACCTAATATGTCGAACTTATCGGTATAAAAAAAAAATTCAAAGCGTAATGCACAATTTTTTTTTTATAAGCATAAAAAGTTCATATTTTTACGAAATGTGTAGAAAATCGCGAAAATTTGAAGTTATTTTGCAGTTGAAAATTCATAAAATTTTAAGTATTCAAAACTAAGAATTGTAAATTCGGTACAAAGTTTGAAATACGTTTTCCTTCAATTATCTGTAAAAAAATTTGCACTGGAATAAAATCAAAAATTTTTATGAGTGTTTGAAATTACAATTTTTTCACATAATCGCGTAAAATAACAATTTAGGCATCATTGATTTTTGATATTTGTTCTTATTCAAAAAGTATAGGTCGTAGAAACTTAAAACTTTTACAAAATGTTTAAATAGGCATTTTCTTTACATAGTTGTATTTTCAAAATATTTCGTTTATTTTTTAGCTATTTATAGGTATTTGAATAATTCGATTTTTCTTAGATTTTTTTTTATAAAAGTCGATAACAATTTTTTGGCCCTACCAAATCGCTTGAAAATTAAATAGAAGGTTTTGAATAAGTTGATCTAAGAGTGATTCAAAAATTATTCAAATACATAGGCACAATTTTTTTTTATAAGCAGTTGAAGTTCAAAAATCGACAAAATTTGTCAAAATCACGAATATTTGCAAATTATTTTGTAGTTGAAAATGTATAAAAATTTTTGTATTCAAAGATAAGAAATGAAAATATTATGTAATATCACAGCTGATAAAGATAATTAAATAGATTAAGTTTATTATAATATAATCAGTAGCTGACAGCTGTTCTATACAAAATATTGGTAGATTGTAAACACAAAGTGTATAACGTACCTTTACATGGTTGAATAGAACGTTACTAACTTCCAATTTCCAGTTATTTTAATGTGTGTATCAGTTCCATAAACATGCGGATTTTATATATTATTATTAATTATTAATATTTAAATAGACGTAGCCACGGAGCATTCAGCATATATGGACGGCGGGGTCGGGTGGTACCGTCACGATAGTGCATTTAGGCAAATAATATGGTATTTACCTACGCCCTATCTATGCACATCCTGGTTTGTCCAATGCTCACGAGCAGAAGTCACATGAATAGACAAATGTAAATTTAACCCAATCTAGGATATTAAAATAAAATATATATTACAATTTAAGGCTGACATCTTCATCTTCGTTCAGAATCGTTTTTTTTTTTTATAATATAAAATAATTCCGAAATCTATCCAATAATGCCTAATCTAGCAATGCATCTCGTGTATCCCACCCAACTACTGTATCCTGTACTTAACTTACAATGATTTATCATTGCATTCAAATGTAAAGTACCATACAACTCAACTATCGTAAACCAGGTGATCCCATGATAGAAAGTGCTATACACTCCTCACCATTATCTTGTCCGAGGAGCGAAGCGACGAAGGACGAACTTCCACCACCATTATCTTATCGGCTTTTTTTTTTTTTTTTTGTTTTTTTTTTTTGTTTTTGTGTCTGTGTACACCATAACTACTCGAAATAATGCTTCAATTTTGAACTTCAGGGTATGTTTTCGGTGGCAAAACGAATATCGGAGGTACCTTAGAGAGGTCACAAGTGAAAATTCCCAAAAGTTTTCAAATGCCACGGGAAAAACAAACAAAAAATGAGGAAAAAACGGTACTTTTTGTGCAAAATCCGTTTTCGACGAAATCGATTTTTTTATTTAGCTGTTACTCAAAAACCAAAAATTGTAGATACTTGAAATTTTTACCAAATGTTTATATTGAAATCATCTATACGTGGTAAAATTTTTGAACACTTTTGACTTTTATTGAGCTAATTATAGACAATTGAAATTTTCAATTTTTTTAAGTATTTTTTTTTTAAATAACGATAAAATTTTTTTTTTTTGCCAGAAAATCTTGAAAATTTAATACAAGGTTTCTTATAAGTTGTTCCATAACTGATAAAAAAAAATCCAAAATCGTAAGTCACAATTTTTTTTTATAAGTGCTCAAAGTTCCAATTTATACGAAATATGTAAAAATTGCGAAAATTTGCAAATAATTTTGTTGTTGAAAAATCGTAAAATTTTTTTCTTTTATAACTAAGTTTTGAAAATTTGGTACAAGGTTTTTCATTAGTTTTTCTTCAATTATCTGCAAAAAAAACTCTACCGGATTCAGACAAAAAAATTTTATGAGTGTTTGAAATTTAAATTTTTACAAAAACACGTTAAACAACGGTTTAGCCTCAAACGATTTTTGCTAATTGTTTTTTTTTTCAAAAAGTATAAGTTGTAGAAACTTGAAAATTTTATCAGTTGTTTATATTGGCATTTTCTTTATATAATTTTATTTTCAAAAGATTTCACTCATTTTTAATCAATTTATAGGCATTTGAAATATTCGATTTTTTTTATTTTTTTTTTTATAAATGTTGATAAAAAAAATGTAGCTCGGACGAAATACTTGAAAATTTAATAGAAGGGTCCACATAAGTTGTTCTAACTCCCATTCAAAAATTATAAAAATACATAGGCACAAAATTTTTTTATAAGCGTTTATAAGTGCTAATATTGACAAAATTCGTCAAAATCATGTATATTTGCTATGTATTTTGCAGTTGAAAATTCATAAAATTTTAAGTATTCAAAACTAAGAATTGTAAATTCGGTACAAAGTTTGACATACGTTTTCCTTCAATTATCTGTAAAAAAATTTGCACTGGAATAAAATCAAAAATTTTTATGAGTGTTTGAAATTACAATTTTTTCACATAATCGCGTAAAATAACAATTTAGGCATCATTGATTTTTGATATTTGTTCTTATTCAAAAAGTATAGGTCGTAGAAACTTAAAACTTTTACAAAATGTTTAAATAGGCATTTTCTTTACATAGTTGTATTTTCAAAATATTTCGTTTATTTTTTAGCTATTTATAGGCATTTGAATAATTCGATTTTTCTTAGATTTTTTTTTATAAAAGTCGATAACAATTTTTTGGCCCTACCAAATCGCTTGAAAATTTAATAGAAGGTTTTGAATAAGTTGATCTAAGAGTGATTCAAAAATTATTCAAATACATAGGCACAATTTTTTTTTATAAGCAGTTGAAGTTCAAAAATCGACAAAATTTGTCAAAATCACGAATATTTGCAAATTATTTTGTAGTTGAAAATGTATAAAAATTTTTGTATTCAAAGATAAGAAATGAAAATATTATGTAATATCACAGCTGATAAAGATAATTAAATAGATTAAGTTTATTATAATATAATCAGTAGCTGACAGCTGTTCTATACAAAATATTGGTAGATTGTAAACACAAGGTGTATAACGTACCTTTACATGGTTGAATAGAACGTTACTAACTTCCAATTTCCAGTTATTTTAATGTGTGTATCAGTTCCATAAACATGCGGATTTTATATATTATTATTAATTATTAATATTTAAATAGACGTAGCCACGGAGCATTCAGCATATATGGACGGCGGGGTCGGGTGGTACCGTCACGATAGTGCATTTAGGCAAATAATATGGTATTTACCTACGCCCTATCTATGCACATCCTGGTTTGTCCAATGCTCACGAGCAGAAGTCACATGAATAGACAAATGTAAATTTAACCCAATCTAGGATATTAAAATAAAATATATATTACAATTTAAGGCTGACATCTTCATCTTCGTTCAGAATCGTTTTTTTTTTTTTATAATATAAAATAATTCCAAAATCTATCCAATAATGCCTAATCTAGCAATGCATCTCGTGTATCCCACCCAACTACTGTATCCTGTACTTAACTTACAATGATTTATCATTGCATTCAAATGTAAAGTACCATACAACTAAACTATCGTAAACCAGGTGATCCCATGATAGAAAGTGCTATACACTCCTCACCATTATCTTGTCCGAGGAGCGAAGCGACGAAGGACGAACTTCCACCACCATTATCTTATCGGCTTTTTTGAATTGATTGCAATCTGAGATTGCGTTCCACACCATATTTCTTCTTCTTACTTTGATGACCGGATATTAACATTTCAATCTGTGATTCTGTTTCAGCTTGAATTTTTTGCATGATTGTAATAAATTTGTGAAGTCCTGAATTTTTGAAATTAAATATTTATAAAATATAATATGTTAATGAAATTTGTTATATGATTTTTACCTGGATGAGGAGATGTAAGTCAATTTAACTTTCTATGCCACGATTCAGCTGTATTAGTTGTTCTCGGAAGTTCTAATCGAACACGATTGGAAACTGACCAAATATCTGGTGAAAATAATGGAGGACTTCGTGAAGGCACATTGTTAGGCCTACCCCTTGTTCTCATACCGATTTTCCCAAGTACGTAAGTTTCTTCAAAATATGTTATTAGACTTTTTTCTTCATTATTATTATTGAACAAAGGTTTTAAAAAAGACCATGCTTCTTGAACCTAAAAAGTAAAAACAAAATAATTATAAAAATATCATAATTAAAATATTAATTTTAAATATCTAAAATCTAAATGACTAATACCGTACCATGTCAATCGGCAAAAATGCCATTGCGGGGATGTGTCTTGCTAAAAGATTAAAATCTGCATCATTTGAATACTTTGTAGATAAACCAACATTTTGTATTTTTCGATGAATATTTTGGCAGAAATGAAAGAAACACGTTGAATGTATAGCAAACGGATAAACTTCATTGATTTCGTTTATTGCTGCTATTTCAAAATCTGTAATAATTTCAAGATCAGTGTTTTCCGTAACATCAATGTTATTTTCCTTGCAATATTGATTAATTAAGTTAAACATTTCACTGTATATTGATTGACTTTTTCCGGCTAGAAGACAATACACTAACGGAACGAATATTTCTTCACTACCACGTTTAATAGATGCATATATACAGTAAAGCTGTTGAAAAATATTTGGGCAAGATTTAAATGTTCCATCAGCTAGCCAACATTTTGATTCCCGGAGATATTTACAATTTTCTTTTGTTGTGAACAATAAAACAGATTCGGTTTTTTTTACTAAAAAATATTCTCCAGATAGTGTTGTACATAATGACTGTGGAGGATCTATTGATTGAATTGTTTTTGGTTCATTTTGATTGAGGTTAATACGACGTTGACGTTTGACAATTTGTTTTGCCGAATCTTTTGTAATATGTGATGAAATAGTTTTTGTAGTACCTGAAATAGCTGCATAGTATATTTCAATTGGCTTTTCAACATTTGATGTTAATGCTTGATGTTTAATATTTTCTTTAATTTGTTTTGCTTCAATAGCAATTGGGTCCGCTGCGTGAGAGTGTTGATCTTCTGAAAATGTAGAAAACTCGTCAATTTTGTGTTCTCCGTCCGATGTTTCAACAGTACACATTTTTGCTCCACATTTAATTGAACATGTCCAGTAAAAAACGTTTTGGTCATCGCGTTTTCTTTTATAATTTTTATTTAACGTATATAAAAAATTATTTACACTTAATAACTTTCCTCCGTGTATACTTTTTATAATTTTTATTGAACACATTTTATAAAAATAAAAAGACAAATTATATAAAACGTAACGCACTAACTAAACTTCAATACAGATTACAATCACGTGTTGTTGTATTCTAGACCACCAAAATCATGCTATCTGCTATCTACTGTACCTATAATATTATCTTTATTACTTTTGTAAACGATATTAATCGGGTACGTAATGTACGTTTAAAAATAAAATAATGATGTTTAATATATTATTTCGTTCATACGATTTTTCGATCACATATCTATTCGAACAAATAATTTTTCGATCACATTACTATTCGAACAATTAACTTTTCTAACACTCGTCATTCGAAAATATGACATTCGAAAACATGACATTCGAAGACATGACCCGCTCCGCACTAATATCAAGTTGCGGCATTGACTGCAGTAGGTATACTATGTTTGTACCGATTGTCGTCATTCGACAAATGACGACTGTCACCACAGCGCTGTCAGAAGTTATAAAACCATCCATAGAATTATTGTTTTTTCGTTCTAATCGATTATACTCGAGTGTGTGTGTGTGTTTCATAACAATACAAATGTACGAATATCTAAAGCCGTGATTTCTCAATCGCCATTTGTATATCGTATAAAAGAAAATGTGTTCTAAAAAAACACATAACGTTCTGTTTCTCGGAGAAATATTTAAAATACTTTACTATAACAACACCTTTGAGGTGTTTTTACGGATACGAATTTCTCACGTGTTTGATTTAATGATGTGTACTCACATGTTTTAAACCATGATAAAGTAGACGTACGATTCGAGAAGATAAAAAAAAGTTACACGCAGAATACACATTTTTCCCCCTCCTCAAACAAAATGAAAACCACTCAGCGCACTTCGGTATGCAAACTAAAACTAAAAAAAAAAAACTCATAGATAATAATAACAATATGGAAATGTGTCCCTTCTGATTATCTTTACAACACGACTTTTTTTTTCGGATACATCATTTTTAATTTTGAAAATTGATTATTTTGTTCGCGTCGGTAATCAATCAAAGTTGTCATACGGTTTTACATCGGAAAAATTCATCAACTCAAAACCGTTCTACGACGGGTTCCGCGGTGATATTTTCTAAAATATTTCGCATTATCGCACCTAATTTAATAAAACGTATCTTTTTTTTTCTGGCGATAAAGAGACGATAAATCGAACGACAACAGACGGACGTTCGGCAAACAGTGGTTTACGTGGTTCTAGTTGATCGTAAATGAATCGATAAAAGACCTCGAAAGCCATGGCGAAATTGTGAGGTTCTGTTTGGTCCGATTGTATAGGTAATACCGTAAAAATCGTATTACACTTGAATATCTCTTCCGGAGAACGGTCAAGACGTTTTTTGAGAATCTGAATTTTCGAAAATATTATAATATTTCAAAAATTGTATTTTTTACAACTTTGCAATTCAATAGTGTCTGTAGTTTTAATTCAATACCTCAATCGGTCCTTAGAAAATGTATTTGGATATTATGATGGGAATTTTACAGAATTCAAATAATTCCGGCCCGAGTCTCTTCGGTTTGTCAGAGCTTAGATCCGATTTCGGTTCGGAAGGTAATCCGAACTATAATTTATATAGTTGTGATTTTAATTTACTGACACGTGCCTGCGGGTTCGAAAACGCACGCAAACGGAAAAATACTTCATCACATTACATAATAATAAAAATGTTTGAGAGAATATTAATGTTTATTATTATTATTATTTACCTACCCGCAGAAGCGTGCGCGAAACGGGGTCGCACTCGGGCTTAGGGGTGGTCGTCATCGCGGCCACACCGGACTGTATGTAGTGCATCGATCACGACGTTGATCCCGTGACGTTTTCTCGCCTGTGACACGCCGCCGCGAAACGAGGGTCGGGCTGGCGTACACGTCGCTCACGCGATGTTTGTTATCGTTTTATTATTATTTTTTTTTTTTCAACAGTAAACGATCGACGCCGTCGCATATTCGTTTCGGAACAATTTTTACCGCAGTGGGTAGTGACGAGCCGGCGCGAACCGCGAAAATTCACCTCAGTATCAACACCTCTTATGTACGCGGTATCAAAATTAGTTATTGAAAAACATGATAACGAAATGATTTATAATGATGCGTTGTCACACACGTCAATACATCGGTGATTTGTTTGATTGATTTGGTCGATGTAAAAGTGTTGGGAATTTCATTTTATAAAACGCATATTTGTGTGTCTGCATAAAGTGTCTTACGGAAAAAATAAAATAATAAACGTCATTGTAAAACCATAAGATCCTTTGCTTCGCTCGGAATCTAAAAATATTAAACCTCGAAACAACATGAAAAATGATAAAAGAGGATATAACCTTGAGCGTAAACCTCACTTGTGTCACTCAAAAATATAACAAACATGTTCTTTCGGATGAAATACCATAACAAACACGATTTTAGATGCGAATATGTCGTCTTCTGGTAACAATAAACGTACTCGGAAAGCACATGACGTATCGCACCAATACGAGTTACGTACATCGGACGATTTTATTTGACCAATTTTATCTTTCATTGGATGTATTAAGTACGCATTACTTAGATTAATTGCTTTTTTCTGCTCAGGAATACGATCTACGGTCGTAGATCACACGATATTATAGTCCATATCATTATTATGAGAGCAGCGCCGAATTTTCGGAAATCTTATTGAATGAAAACGAAACGGTCGACAATGACCCACGAACAAAACAAACACACTGTAACGATTGTTGTTTATAAAACATCGTACATCACTCATTAAGGAGGGCACAGCTAATGTGTTGAGTGTGCGGAACGGCAATGAGGTCGTCATGAATGAATGCTGACCAGGGGTTTTCGGTGTGTTTATATTAAATTGGAAAAGTCACAGTCAAGCAGAGGAGAGTGGCAGTGAGAGAGGAAGACGAGCCATCGGCGGGAGCCGAGGTGTGAACCGAAGACCATAAATCGGGATAGGAAGACCATCAGTCGGAGCACGAACAACATCATCCTCAAGATCAACCTGCAGTGCTCACCTACTCAATATTCATCATATCAGTATTGTATTTATGTCAATTTATCGATTAATCGTATATGCCGTCTTAGTGCCAATATATGAGGTAACCCTGTTCCATAACATTTAAGTATCACACACCCAGGTCGAGTCCCCGAGACCTCGTAAAAATAAACACATGACTTAAAAAGGCTCCGACAAAAGGCCCAAAAGCCGGAGATATAAAGAGGGGACGGACGTTACAACACCCGTTTATAGAATCATGATAATATCGTAATAACCGACGTGACTTGTGGCGATATTGTAAAACCAACTTTATTCGTTATTTTATTGATTGAGTGCTCTAAACACAACGTTTTATAAATTTAAAATAATTCAAATACACCACCTCTAATACTTCAAAACGAATAAAAATCATTAAAATTAAATGTTTCAAATCACGTCCATTTATATATCCTCTTTCGGCATTAGTGCGTATTACGAGTACAATCATAGGCGAAACTAGACATTTGTGTAAGGTCAGGCCAAAATATTTAAAAATGTCCCCCTCTCCGTTTAAAAAAAAATCGACCATTCAAATTTTGTTTATTTTTAATGTGTTAAAAACACTTAATTATATTTATACATTTAATACTCAGTGTTTTTATATAAATATTTAATATATCTACATGTTTTTAATAAAAATAGTCACAATATATTGGAACTCAGGTATATAGACCAAGAAAATGCATGATATAAATATTAGTTTCACAAAAACAATTGAATCGTCATTTTTCAACTTTAAAATATTGTAAAAAATAATTTATCAAATTGAGCTTTATAAAACTTAGATCATAGATAAGAAAATTCGCCGAGTTTGTTGGTGATGGACATTTTTTTTACTGAATGAATAAATTAAGTACTTAAAATTTTATAAGATTTTGATTGGAAAATTCGCTATGTAACGTAAAAACGATAATTCTCGTTAAAATTCAAAAAATTATTTTGAAAAAATTCAAAAAATGTATAAAAAAATCATAACAGTTTTTAAGATTTTATCAGCACTGTTAGAAAACTACCTATACGAATAGGATAGTGTAAAAAAATACACACACACACACACACACACACACACACACACACACACACATCATTGTGATGAAATCAATAAAAATTTGAACATAACCTAATTTATAATAAACAAAATCAATATTTTTCGTTATAAATTACAATTATTATTAATTTTAATTGTCTTATCTGTATTTTAGTTTTATATCTGTAATTTTTTTTCAAATATGTCCCTAATCTGTATCATTTCCAGGGTCTTGTCTGCATTAGGTCAGACCACGGCCTGACCCGTAGTGTCACCTATGAGTACAATAATATCATATTACAAGCACGAGAGCGTTAATAGTGGACCGAAATCGTTTTATCGGCGACGCGGCTGTGATGAGGGGGGGGGCAGTGAAGGGGAGGAGGCGAAGAATAGGTCCGTACGATAACTTTTTTCCCTCCCGCGAGCGAGCGGCTCTTGTTCGCCTGCAGACTGCGGTGGC
Organism: Therioaphis trifolii; assembly: GCA_027580255.1. NCBI lineage: Eukaryota > Metazoa > Arthropoda > Insecta > Hemiptera > Aphididae > Therioaphis > Therioaphis trifolii. The sequence goes on along the minus strand of CM050410.1, from coordinate 31,402,392 downwards.
CGGCGCAGGTAATAATATTATTCACGCTCCGTTATTACCACGCGGCAGGGTCGTCGGCGGCTGTGGCGTGCGTTTCAAAAGTTTCATAATCCGCAAACTCACACCCCGCGATATTATTATTATTATTATTCATTTGTGTAATTTACGAGCGGAACAAACTTTTTCGTCTACCGCGATACCGTAAGACGTTATAATACCACCCCCCGTATATTATACATACTATATATTATGTATTTATTTTATACCCCGCTTTTCGGAAACGTTTCGGCCGGCCACGACTTTGGCGGCTGCGTTCACGCGACGGACGTTCGTCGGGGGCGTTTTCCGGACCGAAAGCCAGAGCATGAAACCGTCGTGAAATATCGACGACAATCCGTATAACGACTACAACTTTTAAATGTTATATTATTTACTTTTGACCGTTTATGCAATTTTTTTTTCTCAATACGAGTCAATCATAACCCTAGTCCTGACCCCATAACTGCCCTGTTGTATTTATCAATAATCATTCCTCACTCGAATGGAGTAAAATAGGTACACTGGTCTGACTTTCGACAGACGCCTAACCCGGTCTCTTCATCTTACAGAAAAGCATAAGAAACTTCATTCCAGGCCTCTCCTTCGTTCCAACCTAACCATACCCATCAAAATCATTTTATATAAAACTCTTCTTCGACCATTTAGGACATATGGTATATAGAGCTCTATCAAGACCTCAAATAAAAGAACTATACAAGCATTTCAAAACGTCTGTCAACGATCAACCACTTGTGCACCCTGGTTTGTTTCAAATGCGACCTTAAACTATGACCTCAAACTACCTTCCAACAATGAAACTGCTTCCAACCTACTACAAACGCTTCCACCATGAGAATAACAGTTGATATTACACAGAAAATTTTCTCCAAATCATCTAATTAAAAAAAAAAAAAAAAATCACCATTACTTTAAAATTAAATACACTGTCACCATTATGTTGTCCGAGGACTGAAAGTACAAAAGACAAATTTCCACCATCATTATCTTACCGGATTTTTTTGTTCTTTAATATTTTCGTTTTTAAAATAATGAGCAAATCGATTTTTTCAATACTATTTAGGATATAAAACTACCTACAACATTTAGGGTAGCGATATATAATTTAATTTCAATGCATTTGACTGATATACCAAACATCTGATGCAATACGGTTCATAATATAATTTAATTTAAACTGGAAATTTAGTTATATTTATTAGATTGAGATTCTGAGTGGAGAGAAAACAATTTTTCACTAAGAACTCATGAAACTCGTTCCAAGAAATAATATAGAATAAACATTAAAATAGATATGTCATGTGATATATATATATATATATATATACGTTTTAATTTGGTCGAAAAAAAATTGATGAAATCATTACATGCAAAATTAAATCATAATTATTTTTTTGTTTAAAATGCTCTGTAGTAAAAACAAAACAGCTTGCGATAACAGGAATGTATATTATGTGTGTTTAATACGTCAAATATTTAAAGGAATAACTCGTTTTATCGAATTACGAGACGACGAAAATAAAATATAAAAATTTTAAATCAATTTAAAATATTTTAATATCGATGGTTACTTTAATACGAGTACGTAAATATTTCGAGTTCCGAGGATCTTGTTTCGATTGATTTTTCTAATGAAATAATTTGATGTTGAGACACTCACAAAGTCCGTACTTACATTAACTGGAGGCGCATAGTACACTTTCGGGGCGTCGTCACACTACGGCAATTAGGAGCGTCATCAAGAGGATGGTTTTGGGGTCTAACCACCCCCCTCCCCCAACAATTGACTGTCGAGAATTACGAATTAGCATATTGCAAACTGTTTATTGTTCGTTGACAACGTTTCATAATTCAATATATTATAATGTTTGCTAGTTATTGAGGATAGTTTTAAATATTTATGTATATATTGTGTGAACCATTGCTACACGAAAATATGAGTTAAATCGAGACAATGCGTTTATCTGAGTATTTAACTAAAGGACTATAATAAAAAAAAAAATAAAATAAAAAATATCCAAGTGTGTTTTTGAATTTTTGCCCCAATTTTAAATTTGGTTTGTCCTCCCCCCACTTTGGATACGCCGTTAGTAAATAATAAATTAATGCTTCACACACTTCAGG